>JACAXG010000043.1:6019000-6067177 GCA_018881555.1 Amblyornis subalaris | reverse complement strand
TCTCACCCCGGGCTGGCGGCGGCTCCCGCCCCGTGTCACCCTGGGCTGACGGCGGGTCCTGCCAGGGCGACTGAGCCCGTGCGGGACTTGCGTATGGATGGCTCGGTGCAGGTGCAGCCGCGGAGGCGCGGCGTGGCCCGGTGTGTCCTGCCCGGCGCTCCTTCCTGGTTGTCCCGCTCTTCCTTGCTCCCGCCAGCACCGGAGCTGTCCCGGCTGGCTTCTGCCGGCCCAGCCCGGGAGCGCTCCCGTCGGGAGCTCCTTGGCCGGCGGAGGGCTGGGTGTAGAGCATCCTCCCTCCTGTGGGGTGACGATGATGTTTGCAACAGGCAGCCCGTCTGTGCCGTCAGGTGCATCCCACTGCTCGCAGATAGTTAACTGTGCAGTTGTCCAGCTTTATCTACCTAAAGATAAAAAAAATAATCTTGATTTTATGAACTACAGTATGTCATGCAGTTTTGTAAGTAGGTCTGCATGCAAGCAGATATAAGAACAGGATGGTGATGGTGGATTAGACATTTGAAAAAGGGCCTAGGTCAAATCATACTTGCCGAATTTGTTGCAACTGGTCTTTATTTTGCATCAGCATGTGTGTGTGGTGGACCAGTTACAGCTCCTGTAGGGCTCCACTCTGTAGTCCAAGACTGATGGTCATGCATGAGGATGATACAGTAGTCGTGATGGCCTTGGCTTACTCCTGAAAGTGCAGTCATTCCAGATTCCTGGCCAGCCAAATGCAGAAAGTGACTCTAGTAATATTGTAAAAAGTCCTGTGTGAAACCATGAGGACAGCTGGCCCACCTGGGCTCTCTGAGAATGTGTTTGCCAATGCTTTTTGTACAATGCAATATTGTCTCTCTTTACTAATCTGTTGTCTTARCTTTCTGACCCACCTATTTAATTTGCTCAGTTTTAATGAAGAATTTTAAATTGAGGTGACAGCGGTACGTTCATCCCATGAGCTGGTAAGACTGTGCAAGTGGTTCTCTATATAGGTGTGTGATGAGTCTAGGCTGCCAGCTGATTCTGAAACACAAGTTCCTCACTAAGTAGCTGGCTAGTCTCTGAGGTTCTTGTATGTTTATTTTTATCTGTTCTTGTTCTGAATCTCCTGAAAAAGCGTGTTTTCATTGCTTCCTTTGAAAGATTAACATGATGTATTCTAAAATAGCTTTTACAAAGCTTGTTCTTCTTATCTGTCTACATTTTTGCATTCTCAGTGTAGTTGCTCTTGTTCTAGTTATGCTCACTGGCATTACTATAAACCCTCTTCCATTGGTGTTTATGCAACCTAATGTTTGCACACTCTAACTCTTCTATTCATTCCTGATTAAATGAAAGCTGAAATCTTCTCTCAATTCTTTCCAGCCCCATACTCACTTTATTGCTCTTTGATCTCTCTTCTGCATGATAAAACTTAATTTGTGTATTTGGTTGCATGACTTTCTTGCTAACTTGTCTAATTTTTTTTAATGTTTATTCTCCAGAGACACTTGTCTTAATCTCTGCTTGAAACATAGCAAACAGCAGAACTAAATTGATTTAGATTTCATCCAAGGTAGAAATTTATCTCCAAAGTTTGCATATTTATTTTATGAGATAAGCTAATTAAATTCTAGGCTTCAGGATACAATAATCTCTAGTCTGTCGTTCCACCTCCTTTTCCAGGTATGGAATATTGTGTTCTGCCATTAAAAAGGAAAGTAGTGGTTACTGTAGTATGTCAGTGGTTTGGCTAATCTAGTAGTGTCAGTTTATTTTTTTAGGCAAGTAGTGATGTAGAGTGATATAGATATGAGGAACGTATTTATTAGGAACATTATTTCTAGTTGCTTCTGTTGCAACACTGCAAGGCTGACATTTTCTTTTTTGTTTCTTTTATTCCCTGAACTAAAATGCCTTAACATTTTAAACCTTTTAGTGTTTGGGGTTTTTTTGGGTTTTTTGTTTTGTTTTACAACTTCCTTCTTTTGAGATTTTAATATGAAGTTCTTTTTCCCCTTCAGCAAGTGAAGTTGTATCCACTATATAATATTTCAAGTGGGTATTTTTTTCAATATTCTTAGCAGCTTGCTTCAGGATGTTGAATTTCCAGTTTTCTAGACTAATATTCTTAATTAAAAAAAAACCCAAACCAGCAATAGTAGTAAGTATGTATTTGAAACAATGTATTTGAAATTAAACTACAAGTAAAGTTGATATTTATGCAGAGGGTCCTTTCCTGAGGCATCTGGATTTTCAGTCTGTATAGTAAAATTGTGTTTGTAGTAAGCAAAAACTTGCTTATTCCTATATAAAGTTAATCCAGCACGGTCTTTTTTCCCCCTTTTTTTCTTGTTTTTGTTGCATTTTTAAATTTATAAACAAGTGTATTGGCATTATGAAATACACTTGCAGTATTGCAGAATGCTAGAACCTGATAGTTAAAAAGCTCAAAGAACCTGAACCTTCCAGTGGCACTCTGGCAAACCCCTGTGCAAACAGATAAGCCTAGGCCTGCGGGTCAACAAACTGTTGCTTTGTCAGATCTGTTAAGTTAGCAAGTTGCAGAGAAGATTTGCTTTTTGTTTAAAAACTCTGTTTCGCTGTTTGTTGCATTCTCTTAAATATAAATGATGTGTAAATTGATAACTGTGCAGCCCCTTGCAACGGGTCCTAGCTGGAAGCCTTTTACTTAAGAGTTGTAATTATTCTGGCTTGCAGAACAGAGTGGAGGGAAGAGTTATTAAATATTTTGCATTATATTTCAACTCAGACAGGCTTTGGGTTTCAGTCCCAGTCCTCAGCAGATGTAAGTGGGTTTGAGAAACTGATGCTGAGGTTAGCCAGGGATAGGACCACCATTGACAAGCACTGTGGCTAAATAAGCAGGTATGTTTTCAGCTCCAGGACATTTAAAATGGGAAAGGCTTCTCATTTTAGTTTGTACTGAGACCGCTGTATCTAGCAGTACCACAGTTCTCTTCTGATTTAGGCATTCAGTATTCTTTCAGGTTCTGCAACTGGTAAATGTAATGTCTCTGCTAGAGAAATTGGGGGAAATTGCTGGTAGACTCAGTCACTGCCCCATTTTTTTCCTCCTTCCCTTTAAACTGCATGGAAAAGCTTTCCTTCAGCTGGCTACTAAATTCAAGCAACCCTACCCAATGCACCAACAGAGCTCTTCAATAATATCTGGTTATGGATGATAACTCTGTTATTATTCATAGCTTGTGTGTCAGTTAAATGCCAGCCACAGTGTCATGGTAGGAGCTTGGGTGGCACCACCTTCTTATTTATCTGGCAAAATGATAAGGGCTGCAGTGGGGGCTTAGGTTATCTTCTTCAAACCCCACAAGCCAACTGTCAGCAGAGTTTTGCAGGCTGGAGGAAGAAGAAAGGAATGGAAGTCCTTAAACAGGGATGGCTGTTGTATCCTCAGCATCACGAAACTGGTGTCTTGGACTGATATTTCTTCTTGGAAGTTAGGAAAAAGTAGCTGATATTTCCTTGGAGAATTCATGCAAGGATGGGTTTGAGTCTCTATTTCACACAAAGTGAGGTAATGAAACCAGTTTGTTCCATGAAGTAAATAACTGAAAAAAATCAAGAGCAAACCTGGAAACATATATTAGGGATGTACAATACAAGATCTTTTAATTCTTGTACTGCAGTTGTCTCAGATGAGACATGACCTCACTACATGGCATGTAAGCTGGTTCCTTTGGGTTCAGCTGATATGGAGGCCATGATTTGTGTCACCCTCACTGAGTAGATAGTTATGGTGTTTGCAGATCCCTAATCATGGAATGAGCAAGCACAGGTCATAAACTGGTGTTAGAACAGCTGAGGGCAGTAGGGATTAGGGACACACTGGCACGTGAAGTGTTTATTCACACTGCCCAGCTGCTGACCAAGTGAGTCCCAGCTGGGCTGGTTGTGGTCTGCCTCTGTCAGTGAGGGCAGCTGTTTCCCTCTCTCCCAGCTTGCTTACACTGTCATGAGCAAGGGGAAGCTGGAGAAACAGATGTTACCAGCTTGGTTGAATAAGGTAAAAATTGTTTCTAGACTGCACATTGTATGTGTTTGTCATGGCCATTTATTGTATTGTTCATTGCTCTGAATCAGCAAAGGCCCAAAATCCTTCAAAGCTTTTGGTTTAAGGCTTCCTCTTTATTGACCTTGCCATATGCTGTGCACTTGTATCTTTGTGTAGATGCTAAATACTTGAAATTAAAACAAAACAACTAATAAAAAAAAACCAACCTCCAACCCCCCTACAAGGAAAAAAAACCCACAAGGAAAAAAAACCCACAAGCCAAAAAAACCCTGACCTGTGTGAATAATGGCTGACAATCCCATACCTCCTTAGGTGCAGAGTTTGGTACTCAGCCTTTGAAGACTTTTTGCACATTTTCAGGCTTGTTAGACATTTGTTTTCAAATTTTTAAGGGTAGTTTTTGGAATGCATGTGGCTAAACCCAGAACTTGCTCAAGAAAAGTGTTTTATTCATGCAGTGGCAGGCTGTGTGCCAGAGTAGAGAGTAAGAAGATATTGTGTTTACCATACCAGGGCCTTCCATTAGAACTGGGCAGTTATTAATGGAGATCTAGCAGGGGGGTTTGTCTTGGATCTGTTAATCAAAGTGGAAGAGCCTARAGTTGGTGCCAGGAGATACAGGATCCCTATAGACCTAAAACCAACTCTGGCATTTTTGTTTCTTTGTTGTTTTGGGCTTTGCTGGTACCCAGTTTGTTACGTAACATCACATCAGTTGAAATATTTGCCCAGTAAGTTGAAACTCTTGCATCAAAAGGTTTTGCTCTGAAAAACGTGTTCTCAAAGGTAAGAGGTCAAACATACGCTGCTGCTTAGTGCTTGCCATTGGCTGGATTTCAATGAATTGCAAGCTCAGCATGTGGATTTTTTTTCTCATTTTGAGATATTGATTCTGTTTGGACACTGTATGAGGACTCTAGACCACAACATTTGGCCTCTTCTCTGGGTATTAAAAGGGCCTGAAGTACACATCTACTGTATTGGCATCTAATTTGCTTGAGAAATCCTACTTTTTTAAGCATGGCTAGAAACTTAGTCTGCTGTAATTATTTAAAAAGGTACATAGAACTCTTTTAAGTGCATGATTTGAACAGCATCCTCGTTACGTGTTTACATTTACCATCTTAGTCTGGCTCTACGTGCTTATTCCTCTACTTCCTCACAACTATTTGGTTTTTAATTAGGATGTACAAATTTAAAATTCCCATCACTAAGTTCATTTGGGAGTGCACTATAAATCTAGCTCAGAAGGAGCTCAGTCTGCTGTTACCTGATTCTGATTTTTGCTTAATGGATGCTTCAGCTATTGAAATATGTTTGTAACCTAAGAGGGTTTTGTGCTGTATCCTTAATTCATGGTTATTAGTCTGTCCGAGTTTCTTCTTATTAAATTGAACTCTCAAATCAGCCTTTGAAAGTTGGAGGCAGATACCAACACTTGGTATTCATCATGTCCTGTCGTATGTGTGTCTTTCCCAGCTGGAGCCTTGTGCTTGTGGATGCCAAGCAACTGGCTCAAAGTTAATTACTTTTGTAGGCTATCGATTTCTGTAAATTTCACTTTCAAACACAATTGTGTGGTGTCAGGGCTTTTAATGTACAGGTCCTGTTGACTCTTCTTGAACAGAAATTTATTTAAACTGTTGCCAAACAGCTGAATTTGATTAAATTGCATAAAACAAACAGAGCTTGTAATCTTGAGGCAAGAGCTTGTTCTTGTGTCCTTCCTCTGTCCTAACTATGTGAAATTGTTTAAATAACCTCACAAACAGTTAATAAGGTCATGATAAATGGGGCAATTTAGTAGTAATGTTAATAAGATAACTGTCACAAAGTTTGACTGCTGTTGGCTTAGTGTTGTCTAATTGATATTTGAGATACAACATTCAAATATCTGATTCTATAGTTTATAGTCTCTTATTGGTTGCCTGAATATGCAAAAAAAAAACAAGGGAGGAGGGGGCAAAAAAACCCTCCAAAACAAACCCAAACTGCCAACCCACTCCAGTAAAAAAGCCACACTATCCAAACCCCCATCAATGTGCTTAGTACAGGCTATATCTGATGCAATACTTGCAACACAGTGACTGGTTATCTTTTACTCTCTGGCTTGGTGAATGTAAAATAGGCAGCTGTGTGTGTATCTGTTGGTTGAGTCTACACAATACCTCTCAAAATCAATCTTTGAGAAGGTAGATAATGAGATACTGACCTGTTGCACAGCTCTCTCTGCTTGATTGGGAAATGTGACTACTCACATCTCTGTGGGACAAATAAGTATGTCATTCTAGCCTTAAAAACATAGCTACATTTTTTTTTCAAATGCACCAAGAGAGAAAGAAGTAGCATGTTTGTTTTCAAAGTTTTTTACAAGATGAGAAAGTTATTGCTAGCCCAAGATCATTGAAAGAAATACAATTAATGACTATGGAAAAATCATCACTTCAAGTCCATTCTATTAATCAGACCTATATTTATCTGAAAGTGTATTTCTTGACCTTCTGAAACCTCTTATTTTTTAGTGATGTGTGTAGAAGTGCAAGTTTTTAAAGGAGTAAAACAACTGAGTGTTATAATTCAGTGTTTTTTCAGTATATATTGAACATTAAGATCATGTACTTTTGTCATTCCACCAAATTTTTTTCCTAATATGTAATGTTAGGCTGTTAAACTAGCTGTTTCTTTTTTTTCCTAAGTACTAAAATAATTTTTCTTTGGGTGTATTCCGAAGGTGTTATATGTGACAACACTCGTTATAAAGCAGGTCTCTGTAACTGCTGAGTCAAGGCACAATTAGATTTTTTTAAAGACCTCATAATAACAACGAAGCTATATTAATGATTGAGGCCACATACATCCATATGCTCTTTACATGGAGCTGGATTTGTGTTCAGAAGGGCTTCTACTCAAGCCTGGCCAGTTTTTGCAGTTATGTAACACACTTAGTATCCTGCTGAACAAAAGTTATGTTGACCAAAACTGTTTCAGCTACAAAAAGGAAAACAAACTAAGAAAATATTTTGATCAAAAGAGTTTTCTCTCAATGGCCTTATTCCATTGATCAAAAACTTGGTCAGGGAAGTGTAACAGTTTTATGACTAAAAAATTGTGGGTTTGTGGCATGATGAAAGCCTCCAAAAGGTTTCCTGACATATCTGCAGGTGACGCTGTCCCTGGCCACCTCTGTCCTTCCAGAGACCTGGTCTTTGTTCGATGGTTTGCTTTTTTTTGACCTTAAGAAATCCTGCTAGTAGCATTCTTAGGCAAAAAATGTATTCAATTAAGGAAAAAAGTTAAGACAGGATCTTTATAGAGCTTGTTTGGGACTGCCGAGAACTCAAATAGGGGAGCTGAGAACACATACTCAACTATCTTGATGGTCATAAATCAGATGTTTGCTTATCATTAAGATGTTTTAAAGCAGTAAATTTGTTTCTGCAGAAAGGTCATGAGTCTTACACAGCACCCTGAGAGCTGATAAACGAAAGTTTTAAGGACTGTGTTTGACTAGAACAAGCCTCAGCATTGAAGGACCCATCAGAGAAATTATTCTACCCACATCTGGGCCATTTGGGTGGTTTCCAGTTAGAAACTTTTGCTTATTTGTGTCTTAAGTAAAGATGCAACCTTTTAAACAAGGGCCCAATATATTCTAGCCTTTGATAACTAAGACTAACACAGTAGAGCATGGGTTTACAAGGTCTGATCCCATCATTAGTTAGGAAGTCTGTATGTTTCTTGTATGTTGTGCATGGATTTAGGAAAAAATGGAAGTTATTCTGCTGTGTTTATATGTAAGTTTTGGAGTARCGTGAAAAGTTAGTGGGGTTCAGCAGTAGGTGTCTTTTGCTTGGATCCTGAATTGAGAAAGAGTGCACGTATGACAGTTTTGTTTTATGTTTCCTGTTTGTTTATAAGCTCTATTTAATTTTTTAATTCTGTGGTGTGAGCAGTGGTTGGTCCCAGAATTTGCCTTGAAATCTGGGGAAGAACAAAAAAACTTAGGCACTGTCATAAGCAACCAAAGCATGTAAGCACAGTTAGAGCAAATAGAAAAGCTGGCACAACATGAGAGTTGAGCCATGGTAAGCTGGTGATGAGCAGCCCTCTTAGCTTTTCTCTAAGATTTTCATCTTTTAAAAACACTTTACTTGAACATCATAGTGTAGATTTTAATCAGATATTTGGGTTTGGGGTGTGGTTTCATATTTCTCACTTCTAAGATGCAGTAGTTTCCTGAATATAGTGACATCTTAGTTACAGAAATATAGTTGCCCTTTTTAAGGAGGTATTCTGATGCAGGTAGCACTTCATGCTCTAAAGTTGATTCTCCTGTTTCTGTACTTATCTAGGCTAGTCTTTAATAGTCGTCTACTTTGGAGAAGGCGAGGACACAGAACATATCAACTAAACAAAAAAAAGCAGTATCAAATTTAATAACAATGTGAGCTGCATCAGTGTTATAGCTGCAATTACATGTTGGCTGGTGCAGACCTGATGAAGACCATATTGAGGCTAAAGTAAATTTTAGACTGGCTTATATTGAAATAAACTTTGTGTCAAGAAGGCAGTTATTGAAATCACTGTATAAAAATCCTACTCTAAATGGAGAGTTTACAGAAAACCTATGGAAGTTTGTTAAAACACAATTGGATTTTTAAAAAAAAAAAAATTTAGTAATGCTTTTCCAGTAATTTGAGTGTTGAAATGATCATCTCCTGCTCTTTCAGTGTAGAGATTGGTGAAAGTGTGAGAGGGGAAGATGTGTATATTATCCAGAGTGGCTGTGGAGAAATAAATGACAACTTAATGGAACTACTCATCATGATCAATGCTTGCAAGATTGCATCATCCTCCAGAGTGACTGCTGTAATTCCATGTTTTCCATATGCCAGGCAAGATAAGAAAGACAAGGTAGGTAAGAACTGTGTCATTCTGGAAGGCTTTTTTCAGCTTGCTCACTTGAAATTTTTGGAGATTAATAATTTTCATAAACATTTAAGTGATTTGAAAGATTTGATTTTTTCCCCCCCATCCTTTTCTCTTTGTAAAATATTCAGTTATTTCATCTACAAGTGAATGAAGTGAGACAATAAATTATTCTTTTGTTTGTGTTTTGATAATTGACATGCCTTTGCTTTCCAAAAGTAGGTATATTCTATGTGTGGTATATAGCAGAGTACTTTGCTAGCATAACCCATCTTATGGGATTGTTTATCCTACTTTTTCAAAGTTTTTTGATTTTTTTAATCTCTGTTTAGAGAGCACACCTTTTTATGCATTTTAATTTCATGGAATTAAATCCTAAATTCGAAATGCTGTAACCATTATGTAGATAGATTTTACCCTATATGGTTAAACAGAGCAAAATGGAAGGAACTTATAAAATTTGCAATGCATAACAGTAATTAATAAAATCGTGATTTTATTCTGCCAGACAGATTAAAAAAAGTTTTTATATCTGTAATAATTATTTTGATTTATGAAGACAAAAAATTGTATGGAAACCCCGTAAATACTCTTCTGATTTTAGTGCCCTTTTCCTGAATTTGATCTGTCACAACTGATGAATATAAAAGTTCAGCCAAGTTGGTAACACAACTGTGTACCCTCTGTGGGAAGTGAGACTGATTTAAAAAATACAGAATTAGACTTTCTATCTCTACTATATACACAAAAAAAAATCCTTTCATAGGTTATGTGAATGGTACTTTTAGCTAAACTCACTTGAAAAGAAGTAACAAGAAATGTGAATTTGGCTTTAAAGATTGGGTTGCCATGGTTGTATCTTTGGAAAATTGCTTCTCTCCTTTACTTCCTGCAAATGGACTGCCCCCTCCCTTTCACTTTGGGCATCAAGCAAACCATTCTGAAAGCCTTCTATTGTTCTTTATATTCTTTTATATAAAAAAAATAACAGGACGGAAGTAATGGAGAAGCTAAAAATGGTAGCAGTTATTATAAATATGTAATACTCAGCCTGTGATGTCTAAGAACAAAACTAAAAAAAAGTTATTTTCTGTTATATTAATCCTTAAAGTTCAGGCTCTGTAATACCATACTAATACTATGAAGGTCTACTTGTTATACTTCCAAAAGTGGAATTCAGGAGTTAAAAAGTAATACCCTATTCTCTGCCTACCTCTCTTGGTACTTCATTTTTGCTGTGTTTTGTATTGGATGATGCTTTCCCTTGATCAGGAGAGGTGAAATACTTCATATCAAAAGACCTTGAAAGGGAACCAATAAGCATTTTGTTGAAAAGAAGGAAGAGCATCTCACTATGTTTTGATTTCCCAATTCATATTGGAAAGTTTTGCTGTATCATCCTCTAACTTCTTGGTATGGGAAAAGGATGAGTATATTCCAAATTTTTCATGCATCTAAATAGTCTTGTCAAGGGTACCCAAATTCCATGTGGCAGACTTCCGGAGACATTTTAACCCCCCAGTGTGGTGGCACAGCATGCCATCCAGGGGCATTTTGTATTTTGGAAATGCCATCTGAAGATGGATAGCCTAGGAAAGTGATTTTGGTTAATAGAGATTTTGCAAGTTTTTTTCCAGACTGTTCTCTGTGTGTCAATGAGTTCTGCAATTGTAGGCAAATTTTTTTTTTTTGTTTGCAGTTTTTTTCCCTTCTTTGTTTTGCAATTGAGAAAATGTTTGCCATCTTTGGAAATTAACCTTGGTAGTTGACCTCCATGTTGCAAAATAAGCTATAATATAGATGTCAACACTGGGCAGCTTATTGACAGGGACATCTTCCCTCCTGCTGTTGGATTGCATCAGATCACTTGGTCTTTGACCCATGATGAGTGCACAAGCTTTGTGTGCTGCCTGAAGTGTCAGTAAAGTGCCAGCCATTTTCTTCCTATGATTGTACACAGATTTTCTTCTATGGTGAAAGACATTGCTGTAGTTTGCTTGACTATGAACTGAAGCAGTATAATCTTCACTAGATTAATGCTGTTTTCTGGTTTGAATGTAAGTTATTGACTTTAATTCATTAAGAACTGAATAGACTGAGTCCTTGCTACTTAAAACAACCATATATTCATCATACCTCTGGTGCAGTTATGATTCCTGAGAACAATGAAAGTGCTCTTGATTTAAGTAAGGAAAGGCCTTGCAGTAAAAATGTTACTCTGAACAATCTAATCTACTCTGAAAATTTTAGCGCTAAATCTGGACTATCTTTAAATGAGAAACAGATTTAAAAAAAAAAGACTTACTGAGAATCATAGAAAGTCTAAAAATTAATTTAGACTAAATCAAGTGCTGCCTTAAACTAGAATATTCCTGATGCACAAGGTAGCTGACTTAAAAATAGCTTGGGTGTATCTGTATTTGACCATAACTGCACTTATGCATCCTCTAATTGTGCTAACCTTCCAAGCTGTGGGCAGGACACATTTATGTAGGATGCTGCAGAGATGCCTTTAAGATAATTCAGAAGTACAGTGACAGGTGAGTTTGGTGTTCTACAGCTCATGTAACTTTGTTTTTTTGATTTGTAGAAGGGGTCCGTGGAACGTTGGGTAGGTATCTTTTTTTTTTTTTTTTTTAAATCTAACACTATGCATTTCCATTAATATGGCCTTAAAGGGTGAAACTTACTGGGTTACATTTTGTATAACTAGGAACATTTTCAGTTTCACTTCTTGATTTCAGTTGTGTTTCACCTAGGCCATGACAGTGTAATCCTGTGGAAAAATTTGCTACATGAAAACTCCTAGATTCTAGTTAAAAATTTATTTAGACATTCAAGATAATGGCTGTCAACTTCTGAGGCTTCACAGCATATCTCATTTTTGAAATGACAAATTTGGGTAATATGTTACTGAACATTCAGTATCCATACATTTCACAACTGGCTTTCTTGGAAGTGAAAGTTCCAGTTATAAATCGTTGGGGTTTCTTTGATTTATTTTTTTTTTTTTCCTGCTCAGCATGCATGTGATGAATATTGAGCAAGACAATGTACTAAGGTGCTTAAAGGCAACAGAGCTTTGATCTTGATGGACAACTTTTACTTACAGCTATGTGTCCTTTGCACAGTTACTCTTGTGAGGTTGTTTATATTAGCTTTGTGGATTCCCCCTGCCACTGGTAATTCAAGTGATTTTTTTACAATTTAGTTTCTRTACATAATCTAATGCTGCATTCCACACTAATAATTCTGAAAATAATCTAAAATTACATCAAAGAATTGAACAATGAATACTGTGAATCTGTGTTCTTACCTCTCTCATCAGAAGCAAACCTTACAAACTACATTATAAAGAAGATCTTGAGGTTTCATCTACCTTTGTCATCCAAGTTGCTGAATAATGAGGCCAGGTTATCCAAGGTTCCCATGAATATACTTTCTTTGATTTTAAAATAATCTTCAATTTGGATCATATTGTAACACAAAACTTACTTTCTATGCAAGCAAGCAAATATTAAATCCTTTTGAATGTGTCATGTGAGTTTTCTTTTAATGCACAATTTTGTGTAAAGGAAACTGTCAGCCACACGCTTCTTTTGTCTTAATCTCATATTAGCCCATTCTTGAGAAACAGGTACTGGTGTCTGGCTATCTTTCCTTCCAAGACCCTCTGTCCACCAACATGTAGGCAATCTGTGATGTATGCATGTCTGCTAAAACAAGTTACCTAGTGGTAAAACTTCAAGTTTTTCCTTCTGGGAAGGCAGCCTGCAAGGCCAGCAGCAGAAAGAAGTACCAACTGGTAACGTATGCATTAGTATGTGATGCAGGAAAGTATTTTCTTTGGGGGTTTTTTGTGATGGTGATACTCATGATATTGATACATGAGGCAAACTAAATGGTATTCACAGAAACAGAAAAATAGAGAAAATTCAGTGTGCTGGATGGAGTGGAAATGGCAAACCACACKCTAAGAAGAATGTAATTTGCCTTTAGCTGCTAGTCTAAACTAGTTACTTGTTTCTACCAGTGGAGTAGATACCTGGTTTGCCATTTTCTTTTCCTCTCCCTTCCATTTGAGCTGACTCACCTGGCTGTAGGTTCAGACAAGTCCTGGTATACAGCACAAGGGAAGTGTCTAGCCTGGAAAGATAGGATGGTACAAGCAGGAGAGCAAACCTCTCATTTCAGCATGACCTGTTAGTCCAGTTTAGTGGAAGCATTAAACAAGATCTTTGCAAAGAGCTGGTAAGAGAACACTGTGATAGAATGAATAGATACTAAATAATTCTTTTGTTAGATGTTGACAAAGATTTGAGAGTATTTTGAAGTCCAGCTTAAAAATGTCAGATGCTAAGATGAGCTGAAGTGATCCGGAATTCAAATGGCATGAACAAAAATTTGCTACTAATAATAGAAATATCCAGAAAGCTTTGGACAACTTTTAACTGAACTTAAATGAAGAGCAGCATTGTCCTCAGTAAGTGGAAAATCAACTGTGCTGAAGCACTACTGATGAGAGACTCTTCTGGAAGCTATATGCATCTGAATTGCAGAGATCTAGGGAAATGCTGGCTGTTGCATGTGCTTTCGGTGTATCTTATACAGACCAAATGGTGGTGATGTTCTGTGAAACACAAGACCCAAAAGGGATGGTTTTCAAAATGAAGAATTTTGTAATGATGGCGATAAACTTGATCTAGCCATAAAAGAGACTGCAATATCTCAGTTTCTGTTCTGGAAATGTGTTGTTAATCTGCAGGTTAAAACAGAGAAATGCAAAGTTTGCACCTAAAATAGCAAAAGTTTTGAGGAAAATCTTGGCTTCTTGATAGGACACAGATGGAAAAGCATCCAGGTTATATTAGCAGCGATTCAGCTCATTGTCACTGATGCCGTTGAGCACCAATGGAAGGAAAGCAGATACTCTATAATTTTGTGTATGGGGTGGAAGGAGAGGATATTCCTTGGAAGTGAAGTGAGTCTGTTTGATACAGAGGCATAGCAGGAGAGAATACTGTGCTAGCAGAAAACAGTCTGGTATTGAGTTGAAAACTCTGGCTTGCAGGTCTACCTTCATGCTAATGTTATTGCCAGCTATTAGCCTTATTTAAAGATTAGCACAAAGAACGCAGGAGGTTCTGTTTAGTGTTTTGTTAGAGAAAGCTGTCCAGGGCAACATAGCTTTTTACAGATCTTAAAAAAATATAAAAAAAAACTTTGTAGTTGCTCAAAAAAAAAAGAGAAGTATTCTCCAGTCATGGAGAATTTTATTTTGTTTTGCTTGTTTGTTTGTTTTGCATCCTTGATGCTTTTAAAAAGCTCTTGACATTGGCATTAACTTTGCTAATCACATTTTTATCCTTCTTTTGTTCTTTCTACTTAGGATTTTTTCATCCCCCCTGTCCTTTTTAGGAATTCTAGACTCCTAACTGCATTCAGGAATTAAACCTAAATTAACAAAAAAAAAAAAATAGATCAGGGTAGAAGACCCCTGCCAACAAGGATCTGCTACAAGCTTTACTGGGTCATGAAGAAATGCTTGATACTAACGTTGTTTTAAAGCAGTGATCTCAAAAGTTGGGTTCACTTTGCCTTCAATCTTTGGTTTCGTTTTTTAGAACAAGATAGTGGATTTAGAGTTGGGTGTTTATGTAGAATAGCAGCTTAGAGAAATGGAGATTTTCTTTCTGCTATAGAAAAGCTAGCTAAAACTTTTAAGTAGGAGAATTGGAAAACTATATCCCAAATTCCCAAATTTTATCTCTTTTTAAGACAAAGCATTATTAGACAGACTGTGAAAACTGATTTAGATATTCCTAAATTCTTTGCTTAGAGTTTCAAAATCCTAGTAGCAAGATTGACAAGCTAGTTTAGCTAAAGTTCTGGAGCTTTTCATATCTAGATTCCAAACTTTGTAAAGGAAAAAACAATAAAAGTAACAAATCTTCTGACTCCTTGCATCTAGTAGAAATATTTTTAAAATGTAAACATTTGTGCTTTATTCCTCAGAGCCGCGCACCAATCTCTGCAAAGCTTGTTGCCAACATGCTGTCAGTTGCAGGGGCTGACCACATTATCACCATGGACTTGCATGCTTCTCAGATCCAGGTAACTATTGGCTCTTACTACTTGTGCTTAGAAGCTTTACTGAATTAATGTGACAACCTAATAGTAATGGTCTGGTTTTTTGTCATTATTTTGAAAGGGTGTGGACAGAACTCTCAGGGTTCAGGAAAAGTCTTGCTACCTGTTTCAAATTAAATTCCCTTTAAGAAAGGAACCAGTCTTGATTTTATGGGGTGATTTTGCAGTTACTTCAACTATTTGTGCATTGGAGTCTTCAGTAGAATTTGCCAAGTCTAATGTAAGAGCTTCCAGAACATAAAATATACTGGCTTGGGGCAATTTCTCTTAATCTTAGCCTTGTCAGAGATTATAGGGTTTCCCTAGGTAGATTTTGGTTGTTACAGCCAACGGTACAATATTCTCTTAAAAGAAGTGGAGATGGAGCCTGGCAACCCTTATCTGGCTTACTGCTGAATCCAGTAAATCACAAAACCTTTTCCTCAGACACAGAGCAGATATCATTCGTCATTCTCATGTGTACCTCATTTTAAGAGAACTTATATTTTATAGAAAATACCATATCTTCCAGTTCTGGCACTCCATTTAATCAGAATTTCTTATTATGCTGGATGGCTGTCACATAAATAAAAAGGTCTAATGCACATTTCTTGTTTTTACAAGTTGCACAAAGACAAAAATTCCATTTTAGCTTGAGTCTTCCCCATGTTGCAATACTGCTGTTCATGTCAAGCAGTTGAAATTTACAGAAGTTGGGTATTATTCACTGGATTTTTTGAGAGCTTTTCACTAGCATGAATTTACTTGAGTGCCTGAAGGTGATCATCTTCTCTGATTTTTATATCAATTGAGAACATCTGTTTTCTGTTTCACTACTCTTGGGTGATATTTTTAGAGACCTTAATATTTGTTTTACTTCAGCAGCATTTGACAGTACTATCAGAGGCAGAATTAGGCCAGTGTAAAACACTAATTGAAGTTCTACCATTCATGAAAGGCAGAGGCTTGATACTTTCCCTTTGTCTTTGTTCCAGGTAAGATACAAACATATATTCATGAAACTCTTTCTCTTTTGGTCTAGGGCTTTTTTGACATTCCAGTAGATAACCTGTATGCAGAACCTGCAGTCCTGCAGTGGATTAAAGAGAACATTCCTGAGTGGAGAAGCTGTATCATAGTCTCACCTGATGCAGGTGGTGCAAAAAGGTACTATACAAGCCTAAAGCTATTAGATTTACATCTACTTAGTGGTTAATGATCTAGTTTGTCTAGTCTCCTATTTTCCTCTATGAATTGTGCAAGATACATGAATCCAACTGCATTATAAAAACAGAACAACTAGTTCTTCCAATGTTGTTCATGCTTGAAAACATTCAGGAGCTTTCTGTACTCTAAAGAAGATATTTTTCTCTCTCCCTGGATATGGCCTCATTAGCCAAATCCCTCTACAGGAGGGAAGAGATTTTTCCTGCTGCTTGCTTCTTTAGTCCAGTTGCTGCACCTCTTCCTGCTTCGCTCTGGAATTGCCTAAGCTTCCCTTCTCTGTCAAAGCATATGGCCTATTCCCACTGTACTTGCTGGCATTTAGGTAAGAGCTTTCTTGACTCTTATTTCTTTTTTCTTTACATTGTTGCATTCCAGATGTAAACCTATTGACCCCAAGTTTTGCACTATAAATACTAGAAAAAGGGAATGAAGTTTTGTTTTGAGTGGCAAAAGGTGAAAATAGAAAACTTAGTTCGTTGAAGTCTTTCTTCATTCACAGCATGTGTTACTCATTTAGCAGACTCTGTTTTATTTGGGATCGATTGAGAATGAACCAATGCCAAAGCTCAGAAGCACGCTGGCTGGTGAGGTCATAAAGCATGCCATTGAGGCAAAATGCTTATTCTCAGGTTTTATTGCTCATACTCCTGGTGTTGCAGAGGGAACAAAGACAAATGAAGTAAGAATCCTGTCAGCCCATAGCAATTTGAATGTCTGAATTGTAGTATGGGGGAAAATGTGAAAGATTATCATAATTTGATTTTAATTGAAGTCTTTGGGTCTATTGTGAGTGTTCATGTTGTAATGATTATTCGGGAAATAAGACTGAGTAGAATTCCTAGTTGTTGCTTTTTAGATTAATCAAGTTAAGGGTGTGAAGAATATAGACAGCATTCCAAAAGATCACTTAGTCAGTTAAATTTCTTTTTTTGTTTGTGTTTGAAGACTGTTATTTTTGCAGTTTCTCTTTGTTTTGTTTGGGTTTGCTTTTTAAACAAAATACAATCTTTGCTTAGAATTCAAGTCAGAAGACAGCATTTTTCCCCTACCAAACATTTGTGCATTATCAAGTTAATCATAAGAGTTTATTTTTTGAGGATCACTCTGACTGTATTTAATATAGATAGATATAGTCTATCTTTAGTATCTTTCTGTTGTAATGCAACCAAGCATTTGCTGGTGAAGTAGAGGTAGATGTTTTTTCAATAAATTCATAGCTTCTCCTTCACCTCCAGTAATGTAATGTAAAGAAAGTCGTTTGGCCTTTCCCTTCAAAATATAGAGGACTTCAAAATGAAACGCAATTAAAAGTGAATAGAATGTGAAAATTGAATGTGAATTATCTTAAAATTTAAATCTGTAAGCATTAATTAAAAAAAATCCATGTTATTGCACTCATTTAAAATATTTGAATACTCTTTTGTTTCTTACCATTTGCTTGTTTTTTCCCCAGCTTATTAGATGTTGCGACTGAAATAAGGCATGCAAATTCTATTGTTATCTAAATGCCTCTGAGGTATTGAGACTTGCTATGAAATTACACCATTCATAAAAAATGCCAGAATTCTTGGTTTTTTTGTTTATCATCCATTTGTTGAAATAACAAATGTAACTAACAACTCCTTCATATTTAAGTGGTAAAGAAACAAAACTGTATTCTCTATTAACCATGCATATTAATGACCTTGTATACAACATTCTAAACATATTCTAAAAAGGCAGGCTACAAGGTTGCATCAGCATTTGGAAAAAAAGCATGGAATTTTTTATTCCTGTGTCTTTATACCTAAGAGCTCTATTATATTAAACAAACTGCCAAAAGCAATCAGAAGTCTGTAACAATTTTATTATTGGAAGTTTGTTTGGCCACCAGAGGTCACCCTGAAGAGTTTTAAAGGATCTTTGTCAAGCACGTGTGCTAAGGGAATTATTAATGAAGTCAGCTACTTGATTACTAGTCAAGTATTGTGAGAAGAATTATTATCCACTATTAACTTGTTTGRTTTTTTCCCTTTGGCTTGGTTTCAAATCCTGCAATGGTATTTTTCAGTTAGAGTGTTAAAGTGCATGTTCCTGTAGGCTCAGAACTGGCTTAGAATACCCTCTACTTTAAATTACCTAGTGCGACTAGTATTGCAGCAGCTTAATAAAAACTTGTGAATAGCTGAAATGTTTTCAAAGCCAGGCACTTAATGACAGAAAACCAAAGTTAACTCAATTAAAAAATCTGGTTTTGGGGTATAGCTGAAGATACTCTGGTTGTATTTATTAGCAATGAATTAAGTTTTTTTTTTAGCTGTGTCGTTCCTTGCAAAAGTTTTTGCCATGGTAATTTGAAAGCCAGGAGATAAAAACTGTGTTTTGTGACAAATACATTTGTATGACTGTTCTTTCTTTTAAAATGGTTCTTTAAATGTGGTGTATTTCTTCTTGTAACTTAGGGTTACTTCAATTGCTGACAGACTGAATGTGGAATTTGCTCTCATTCATAAGGAAAGAAAGAAGGCCAATGAAGTGGACAGAATGGTTTTGGTTGGTGACGTGAAAGACAGAGTAGCAATTCTTGTTGATGACATGGCTGACACATGTGGCACAATATGTCACGCAGCAGACAAGTAAGTGTTGCTATGATCTGGCCCACTGTCTCTCTGTACTGTAACCTGCAGACAGCTGATGAATGCAGTTGTCCTGAGTGCCTATAACCCAACCTGACATCTGCAGCATGAAGTCGTTCTGACCCTTGAGTCTATAGGTCACAGTTCTGTGATCAAGCTGTGTCCTTCCTTAGAACGTGAAATTGAAGAAATAGTTACAGAAATATATGATCTATATTTAGGAAGTGCACAGAATAAATAAAATGTCACATAACTTGAAAGGGATTTGGGCCATCTAGTGCTCTTTACAGTTCGAAGGCAGAAACAATAGATGAAAAATCATTCTCTCCTTGAACCTCATCATGGAGCCTTTCCACTCTCCTTAGGCAATTTTTCACAAAGCTTTACTGGATTTAACACTGTAAAGTATTTTCTCCATGGTGTTCAATGCAAATGTAATATTAATCTTCAATGTACATCTTAAGTATAAAACTACTGGTCCTTTTCGTTTGGGTAGGTGAGAATGTTTTCCTGTCTTTTGTCTGAAAGTTAGTAATTTCCCTCTAGAATTGAGTAACTTCRGTATTTTCAGTCTTTCCACAAGTTGTGTAGACTTCTGCTCGGTTGTGATGCCTTCTGGATTCCTTCCAGCTGGTCCACTTCTTGAAGTGGAGCTGGTGAATGTAGACCCACTATCTATCTTAACTAAGGTTCTAGCAGTGCTAAATAGAAAGGATTACTTTGTGGTTTTCCAGCTGGCTTTATGCTGGTGCATTTCATGTTAGTAGTAGGGCTGGCTCACGTTCCTCTGGTTCTCAACCAGCACCCACAGGTGTTGCGGCGTGCTCGGCTGGATGGTAAATGCGGCAACCTTCCTGAAAGCGTCGCGTGTCCGGCGGTGCCTCGGTGCTGGTGCGGTGGTCAGTGGAATAGGGATGCTGCCTTCCCGTCCTCGAGCATCAGTTGCTGGGCGATCGCAGCTAGCACCCTATCCCACCAGCGCAGGTGGAYGCGCAGACACACGCGCACTCGGCACCTTAAGCCGGGAGCAAAGAGCTGGAGGGACTCTCCTTATGGTGTTCCACAAAGCAGGTTTATTGCAGGTGAAGGGTCCAGGGAAGGAGAGCCACAGAACAAAGGAGGACCAGGGATTTTATACTGCACGGACAAGGGGCAAGAGAGAACACCACGGACTAATAACATGAGGGCCAGAGGGAGAAGAGAAGGCRGGGTAACATAACAGAAAGCAATGAGGGTAGGCGAGGGGAGGAGCAGGGGAACAAGGCCAATGGAGCATCGAGTGAGGGAGAACTCTCTAGAATCCAACCATATAAGGGGTAAAGATTGACAGGGACAAACCAACCAAATAAGGAGACCCAACACTGCAGGGCCTTGATGGGAGAGACCTTCCTCATCATCATACCCTAGGGGGAGACTTTAGACCTTGGACCTCGGAGCCTTTATTTAACACACAACACATGGGCTCTCTGGCCCCACTGGCTCCTCGGTCCCTTCTGTGGCTGGCCCTACATCCGCAGCTTCTCCTGCTGCTGGCCCGGCCACCCCCACACACAGATCCTTTTCCATTATGCAGCTTTCCAGCCACTCTTCCCCAAACCTGTACCACTTCATGCAGTTGTTGTGACCAAAGTGCAGACCCAGTACTTGGACTTATTGAACTTCATACCATTGGCCTGGGCCCATTGATCCAGCCTGTCCAGATCCCTACGCAGAGCCTTCCTGTCGTCAGGCAGATCAACACTCCCACCCAACTTGGTGTTATCTGGAAACTTAACTGAGGGTGCCATCAATCCCCTTGTCCAGATCATTGATAAACATGTCAAATGGGACTGGCCCTAGGGGAACCCCACTAGTGACTGCCTGCCAGCTGGATATAACTCCATTCACTACCACTTTCTGGGCCCAGCCATCCAACCAGTTTTTTATCCAGTGAAAAATATACCTGTCGAAGCTACAAGCCACAAATTTCTACAGAACCATGCTGTGGGAAATGGTATCAAAGCAACAGGGTGAAATTTAAGTGAGCTAGACACTGCTCTTAGTGGTTTGAAGTAAAGATAATCCCATGAGTTTACAGTCTTTAGTTGCAGACTTGCTGTTTGCACCTAGATAAAGGATGTCAAAAACTCATGATAGAAGGATCCATATAGTGTTGTGTTCTTTGGACTTTCATGGAAATTTGATGGAATTTTGCAAGGAGATGTTGTATAGTTGTTTGTTGTTTGCTATCTGCATTCTAATCTACATCACACCTCAAAGTATTCTAGGCTGTGCCCTTTGCAGATTAAAATCACAAATTGCCTAGCCAACAATTTTTTTTATACTCCTGTGCATAGAGGAAGTTAATTCCTGTCAGAAATAAGGCCTTTATTTCTTTCCTGTTTTGAAAGAAGCACTCTTTATTTACCTACAGTACATTTCTAGAGACCAAATTCTAAAACTGTCAATCACCTTCAATGTATCTGCAGTGTTCACTAAGAAAGTATCTTTTGCTTGAGTGATGCTGCCTTGTGTCATGTACTTGGTATGAGCTAGTGTTTTTCATTAATGTCAAATCCAGGTGGGATGTAGTTTAATTAGACTTGCTCACCAAAAACTTATTAGAACTCTTTTTATCTCAGCAACCTAGATGCATATCAAGCAAGAAATGTATTTTCAGATACAGCAGGTCAACTTATTTAAGTACAAACTTAGGTACACACTCACCCTGTTGTAATGCATACCCCTTGAGGGCTGCAGCTACCAAATGTATTGCTGAGAATGACCAGAAAGCTTCTGTTAAGTCATTCAAAATGAGATGATGTTTCTGTGGTTTTGTCTTCTTTTTTCTCTCTTATGCTTCCTGCTGTGCCTTTGTGATGGTCTGATACAATGCCATTCTTCAGGGCCTCTGTTTCTAAGGCTAGAAAAGCAGGTAGGACATAGCTGCGCATCTGGAGGCATTGAGGCCACTAGAAACTAAATTAGGATATTTTGACTCATCCACAAGGTGTTCTAGTTCTTTGATTTATACTTTTTTTCCTCCTCATGCATCACTTCACTGCGTGCTTGGATCAGCAGCACGTCTTCACACAACCTTGCAGTAAGCTAGGCGTTAAATCATTAACATTTCTTCTTCCTCAGAAACTCCTTCCAAGCAGAACTGTTTGAATTGCAAATGAAAATAAAGGTGGACAATAATGGAGGCACAATAGAGTTGTGAATACTACCATCCAACCTATTTAATTTTTTGCCTGGTTAAGATAGAAAGCTTGTACTGGCATTCATTTTTATGTTGTGCTGATGTGGTCAAAAGTGCAGCATTTTAGATTAGTATCACTGCTGCAAATAAGAACTTTTTAATCATAATTTTTGTTGGGGGGTTTCTTGAGACACTTCATTTGAACTTTCTCAGGTTATACAAATATGTGAATTATTTTGTAGGTATTTTATATGTAGGACTCGAATTCAAATGTATTGTAGGGATTTGTATCCAGCTTCATCTATAGCCATGTATATAAGCATGCATCACAGCATGGTATTTTTGTGTGTTCTACAGGTTAATGTCTGCTGGAGCTACTAAAGTGTATGCCATTCTGACTCATGGCATCTTTTCTGGTCCTGCCCTCTCTCGGATTAATAATGCATCGTTTGAGGCAGTTGTGGTGACTAATACAATCCCCCAAGAGGAGAAAATGAAACATTGCCCAAAAATACAGGTACAGTGGTATTTTTGTGTCATTTCTTTAAACTCAGGGTTTGTGTTTTACTGCTCACTGGTGCTAGAATTTGTGCCTTGAGAGGAAATTAGTATTCTTAAATACATTGTTTGCAAAACATTTTGCTAAAAAATGCCAAAGAACTGTTTTAAGGGGATTCAGCTAATGCAATAGAGCACTGCAAAATATTTTGTATTTGCCACACCTCGAGTATGCTTGATTGTGAAAGAGTGAAAAATGTAAAAATGACTGGTTTGTTCTTTTTTTCCTTAATCATATTAATCGTACAATATTTGGATGTAGGAACTGTTCTGGGAAGTCATACGTCTCATTTGGACGTTTTCCTTAGTACAGAGTGTAGAAAAGCATAAAAAATTGGGGGTTTAAATGCACTATTGGATTTCTTAAAAGCTTAACGTTTATTTGGTATTTATTGAAACAAGGCAAGCACTTAAAAAAGGTATACTTCCTTTAAACTCTATTTGTGTCAAGCAGACACTGCCATCTGATGGCAAGAATAGTGGGGCTTTTTCACAACATGCCCTTTGTCAGAAGTCTTCAACAATATGACTGTTCAGTGATCCCAGTCAATGCTTTCTTACTCAATTTTTGAGTTCTTACTTGGTATTATTGCAGTTCTTATGTATATGTTCAATACCTAAAGCTTTTATGTTTTATTACTTCCTAGAAATAAAAGACAGCACAAAGGTAGATGGAATGTTTGTTTATATGTTTATAAACTGCATAGTTTATTGCTCTTGGCATGCCATAAAATTTTTTGTCTTGATTTTTCTTTCAGTTTATTGACATTTCCATGATCCTGGCAGAGGCAATTCGAAGAACACACAATGGCGAATCTGTGTCTTACCTGTTCAGTCATGTCCCCTTGTAACTGCAGAGGATTACACTGTCTTTGCAGAGGTCTCTGAAGCCAGCACTGTTTTTAACGATGCACATCAACCATGAGAAATTAATATCTTTGTACGAGAGCTTGTATGTTTAATTATTATATTCGTCTTGTAATTACCATTTGTTCTTTGTAAATGGGCAATAAATCTCCATCTTGCAGAAACCTTATGAATTCCATTGAGAGCCTGGAAGTCTTATGTGTCGTGTAAGTTCTTTTATGTGCCTATTCTCACTTTCTGCTAAACTGCTGCATCAGATCCATTTTTCTATACAGGATTACAAACTCTTCACAGAACGGGATGTATATGTTTAAGATCATTTTTCTGTGTTAAGCTAAATGCTACAGTTGAGTATCTTGTATCTTTTAATCTGTTGGGCAAGCAGCTGGGGGTTTTTTTGTTTATCTTAAGTACCACGAACAGTATTTTGTAAGCCCTAACAACGTGTAAAGGTCATGTTAATTTTAAGGAACTGTTGACATATACATATTATTAACTGTTTGATAGACTTAATGTCCATTTTTTCCCCTGCAAGATATGGGGGGCTGCTGTTTTCTTTTGTAAAGCTCTCATTACATTAAATCATTTGCTTAACATCTATTCTGTATGGTTACTGTCTTCAAATTGTAAGATTAATGTTTTGGTATTCCCCGTATTATTATCATCATTTGTTTAAATAATAAGGACCAACCTGTAATCATGAGCAGTTTGGTTTAAATTTCATTTTTTGTCTATAGTTTTTGACATTACCTGATTGCGATGATAGGAATAATTTTATAGCACTTTTCCTGTTAACATTGTAAAGGTTGATTGTGCCAAATCCAAACAGAAAATTTAAAGACACTTATACAGACTGCTCTGTATGCACATCTATGTGGTTGAAAAGTATCTGAACATACTGCTTTTTTCAAACTGCACTGTCAATGGATCTTCTTCAAGTTCCTCTTACAATATGCCACAATACCTGACTGTGCAGCCAGTGAACTATGGTACAGTACTAATTTTGAATGCTTTAACATTAGAGAATTAAAATCACTATGAAAACAGTTTTGCCTGTTGTATGATAGGAAAGCTTATGGTTAAGTATGGGTAATGCAGTCAGTAATGGATTTGGGGTGGAGGGGACTCAAAACTGAAATTTTATAATTAGGTCTTTGAATCATCCTATGAACTGTTTCAGTCTTTGTTAGAAGAGTAATGTGTATTAGAATACTGTTCCTGCACCTAGATCACAGGAACTCAAGTTTCCTACCTGAAATTGTGTTTTTAATTACAAAAGCATTGCCATACCTGAGAGATGCTTCCTTGCTATAGTGCTGCATAAAAAAATAGCCTTCTTTCATCCTGACTTGCTTATTTGGTGATGTATTTATAATAATACAATGATGTACTATAAAGTCAATTTTTCCATCCCTGTTAAGACAGTCTTCAGAAAGTGTATTTTTTTTTTATTTCTCTGAGAATAAATCTATTTGGTCTTTATTTTTTTCCTAGTAATTTCCTAGTGCTTCTGTGAAATTTTTTTCTACATGAAAATGAGTGAAAGATAATTTCACCTTTGATGCTTTCAGTGATGAATACAGAAATGGGGTATATAACCTATTGTGATGAGAATTCGGTTCAGCTGTTAGTTCTCAGAGAAATTCCTCATTAAAGGAATTTTCAGAACTGTGTTATAACACAGTGGAAATGAATTTACAGTATTGTTTTATTTGGTAAAGAAATTTCTTAAATGTAAGATTATTTAAGCCACACAACTTTGTGGTTAGGTTGTTAACCCCCAAGTCTGAGGCCATGTACTTATACCAAAGTTTACACCTGAGTACTACGCAAAAGGCATACAATATGTTTAATGCACAGTATCAATTCAGTTGCTTTATACATCAGATCTTTGTTCCAAATAAAATGCTGAATTGTTTGCCTTCCCTGTGCACAAGTACTGTAAACAAAGCTTCAAAATTACTTGTGCCAAGAGATTGCTTGTGCTTCTCTTCTTTTGAAACTCTTTTTATGGAGACCATGCCCTGCACAGGTCAAATAGGGAAAAAGGTAGGCATTGACTCTCATGCCAACCTTGCTCATAAATCATGCTCCAGCTGTCTGGGACAGAAGGATGAACTGTTAATCACACCAGACTGGTAAACATCTTCATAGTAAGATCATCCTTCTCCTCCTTTTTGTGGTCTGACAGAAGGGACGCAATGTTTAAATTTCCTTGGGAGTCTGGAGTTATGTTTCCTGAGCAGTTGAAGTTTGTGTGTTTCAGATTGTTGTAAGCAAACCCACTCACGTGCATTTTACAGGATGAGATYGGGGAAAGAGCAGAAGGAAAATTGCAGAACTAATCTTACTGTTATGTGCTGCATTTTGTGCACCTGAAATGCTTATGAAGAGTTACAGGTGACTTCCAAGGGCTCTGTGAAAACTCCCTCRTGTTGACAGAATTAAAAGCCATGGGAACAGACAACGGTGAGATGTTTGGTGTTTAATGCTCTATGCTTCCCGGTCCCTGCCTGGATCCTGGTCTGAAGAGCAGATGACAGTTCAGCCTGTTGGGAAATATTCCTCTCTCAGCAGCATTCTTTTGTAATAACGGAAAAAATACCCCATTGCATAGCAGAAGTTGGAGGATTTAGCTCATACTTGTCTGTAAACCCTATTTTGACTTGTTCCACTGCCCTAGTGCAAGTACACATTTTTGGCTTTCTTGGTAAGAGTCTTTGATGTTTGCAGCCTTGCTGGCAGCTCTTGTCGTAGACTCCAAGGGTTTTAAATGTCAAACGCTCAGAGCCTGTTGCTGAGGCAGTGGACTATGGCGAGCGAAACCTGAGYGTGTTTTCACTGTACAAGTGCCTCTCTCAGTTGTTGGTCAGGTGTCTGTTGTCAATGCTGGTGCTCTGCGGTCTCTGGCGTGTTGTGTGGTGGCTGCCCCTGTTTGGCAGCCAAGCCCCCACCCATCCGGGCTGGGGCAAGAATCAGGAGGGCAGGTTCAGAGCAGCTCTTGGGTAGAGATAAAGGGGCTCCCTTGGCAATATCTCAGCATCCTGGGCGTTTTGGGTAAGCTCTCAACACAGATCTGTCAGGGTGTCCTCCCTCACCAGAGGCCTGAGTGCTTCCTCTGCCCTTGTTGTAGGCCAGTCTCCTCCACTGCTGTCTTTTCTTTATTGTTGGTTACTTTTAGTGCCTGCAAACACATTTCCACAACTGCTATCAGCAAGGATCTTACATTACCTACACTGATCATACATACAGAAGGTTTAAGGCTTCTGCAAGTGATATTGTTATCATTTCCCCAATTTTGCTATCCATTTCTCTTTTTGATTCTTTTTGTACGTCTGTCTACATAATTTGAAGAGTGAACCTATGTATTTCAAAATTGACCAAGCTAACCGATTTTCTTGAGCAATTATGGTAAATTATGGATAATTAAATGGGTAAATTATGCAATGTTACACTGACTACTGTATTAATAGCGGGGGTTGTATCCTCATTCTTGAAATGAGGGTCAGTACCTTAGAGAAAAGACATTGCTGCATGACATCAGGATTCTAAATAAACTATCCAGATTTAAGATGAATACAGTAGAATACTGATTTTGATAAACAGGATAAAGCAACTTGCTGTAAATTTTCATTTAGAAGACAAAGGGGAAAAAAAGGAAATGTGAATTCACCAATCTGATTACAAGCCAACTGACACCCAAATTTATAGATGAAGGATTAATGCAATTAAGGACTCCTGTTTTATGTTAAATTATATTCTTCATTCAGAACAGCAGCAATATRCATTTGCTCTTACCAGTGGGTCCTCCCCTAACACGTGATGCAGTAGGAAGTACTTTTCTGTTTTTCGGTTACTTTGTGTTTCACAGGAGGCAAAAGAGATTTTATGCAACATCTGAGGGAAACTGAACTTCTAAAATCAGTAATTCAGTGATTCCCTGTGCCTCTAAAAATCAAACTGTATTCTGAAGTTCTAAACTGCTATGCATTTACTCCCACCTTTTGAAGGGAAATGTTGTATTTTGCTTCCCACATTTCATAGGTTTAGCAAAAAGAAAAAAGCAGCAAAAGTGCACTTTGTGTTTCTATTAGTGTTTAGCTAAAGCTGCAGTTTCACTTTTTACAGAATTGAAACTCCTGTGCTCTTGGATGGGTGACAGCAAGTTCCTAGTTCCTACTATAAAAAAAAAAAAAGCCTTATTCCAAAAGAAAATGCTAAGTGCCTGTACAGCTATTAAAATTTCTGAAGTTTGTAGGTTTAGACTGCAAGGGAGATCTCCAAAGACCCTGTGCACCAAAAATTACAGGGTTGGGTGACTGGACACTGATTTAGAAAACCTACTTGCAACCAAAGGAAGTGGACATTAAGCATCTCATGTTCTGGTGGCATGTACTGGGTGACTGCTTGAAGAAATCAACATATACAACTTGGGTCAAGAAATTCTCTTCTTTCTTAATTAGTTAACCACATTATCTTTGCTATAAGGTCAATAATTATACATAAGTGGAAGCTCACTTTCCTTTGTGGTGACATGCAGTCTGCAAAATATCCAGAGTGGAATAGCTAGTGTAGGGTGTTTGCAGTGAATGTTTTCCTCCCACCAGAAAAGTGTTGAATGGTCTTTCAGCACACAGGAGGAGTTTAGTGAGATTTCTGCATTAGTTATAGTAGCACCCAATGAAAACCACGCATCTTGCATGAAAAGCAAAATCCAGTTTTCAGTAAAGAGCAGAAGACTCATACTTCATTGCAGTACTTTTAGTATTCAGACACAAAACTGAGAAATATAGTCCCAGATTAATATAATTGGGAATTTATAAGCCTTTTCCTAGGTCTTGATTGAAATGGCAATGGTGCTGTACAACTTTCTTAGTTTCCTGTTTGTGTCTATACAACTCAGACACTAAACACTGGGAATCTGAAAGTATGATTACAAATTCTTTACCCGTTCATTCTTCAGGTTCCAGTCACCTGAAATGAGTTTCTCAGCTCCACCACAGTCAGAGAAATTATGAATTGCAATTTAAAACATAAAGAAAAATACGTAGTGAAGGAAGATATGAAAAAAAAACAGAAACCCCACCTAATAAACATCCTAACTGTCGAAMTAGTCTGTTCTGCTAAGCATAGAGGCTTCTAAATATGAAACTTTCAGATAGACTCCATGTTCTGTGAAATGCTGGATTGTCATCAGCTTAAGTCTATCCATGTAATTTTTAACTTTGGCCCTTCTACACTCTCCCACACAGTTTTCACCTTGCTGTAGGCCATTTCCTATGCCAGTGTCACTCTTCTTGTTATCCTGGTATGTTTTGGTTTCCTTTCCCAAAGTCCCATTCACTTAACAGACATTTTTTCCATGGAGTATTCAACTTAGAACTGTCCCAGTTCTTGAAGCTATTTGTATTAGGAATGAATGCCAAAGAATAATAAATGAAAACATTACTAAACTTCCAAATCTAAACTATTGTTAACATCAATTACCAATTTCCATCTCTCTAGTCATGCAGCTTACACTAAAAAGGGGGATGGGGGAAAGGAGGAACTTGAGCTTCTGCAAATCTTAATTTGCAGTCTGAAGTGACTGATTATCCTTATGTAACACATTTGTCTCCTAGCTGATTTATCTTAAACTTTGTGGTCAAATATTTTGCAACTTTGGAATTCCCCATGGCTTGGATGTAAACCTTCTCGGAGTAGGTCTTATTATAGTTCCTTATGGTGTGACACTATCTAGGTAAAACACAGTTTGAAATGAAAACTGTGTTCAAAAGTAGCATAGAAGAGAGCAAATTGCAGCAGATGAAAAGCACGCGGATGTATGAGTAATGTGAGAACTTGTTTAAAGGGGGAAAAATAAGAGTACTCAGTTACTTCTATGGGCAGTGGAGCAGTAAATGAGGTGCTGTTGTTTTAAGTAGAAATGTTTGAGGAAGTAGGTTGCAGCAGTTGTTTCACATTCAATTATTTCAGAAGTTGCAATCAAGGTGAAGAGTAGTGATAGAATAGTGATTTTTGCTGTTGTCTTGAGTGAGTTATGCCATATTATACCCTTCTCTGCACCTCACCTGAAGCCGTGGGAACCACTTGTATGCTGTTTTCTTCTGCTCTGCTTTACAGTCTCGTCCAAAACCAAATCTGCCAGATTTGCAAGCACACAGAAAATGGTAAGTTAAACTTTTGTTTTAAATTTGTTCTTAGATATCTTTGACTGGAACTGTTTTGGAAGACTTTCAAGAACATATTCTGCTTTTCTATTTTCTTAATGGTCCAGTTTACTGTTGTAGTTAGAAGCTGCAGTGCATCATGACCAGAAAGGAAAGCATTAATTTGCACTAGTACTTATTTGTACAGTAGTGCTACAGAACGAGTAAATAATATCTTATCTAAATGCTGTATGTAACTTCTGAGGTGTTTATTTTTCTCTACACTTTCCTCCTGTCACAACTTAAAATACATGTGGAACCTCTATGGAAAAATCTCCTTTAGAAACCCTTAGCTGAATTGTTGCTGAATRTTTGAAGAACACCCTAAATTATTATGAGTTTATTCATATGCCAGTTGAAATCAGTAGATTAGTTATTTTTGAACTTCTTATAAAGCCAACTGTAGATCACAGGGAAAAAAGCAGCTCGCATGCATACTCTAGCTGTACTTTTAAACAAGCCTCTCATTGCAAAGACATTGCACAAGACAGCATTGCTTCTTGCTCTTATTTAAAAGTCTTTTATTTGTTCTGCTACCATAATGGACACAAGGTTTTACTCATGCAAATGGCCAGATACAGCACCAGAATGTAACTCTTTACAGTTCAAATAGCTCATGCATTAAAAAGATGATCCGGAAAGGGAAGAATATACAAAGAAATGCAGCACAGAGATGGTAGGAGCTAGGCTGGCTCTGCAACAACACTTAGGTTCCTAAAATTACTGTAATACGTGAGAGTTCAAAACCTGAGCATTGTAAAAGACTCAAAAGGTCTTTTTTGACTTCTTAAAAAATTACAAACATATTCATGAACCATCTTGAGGCCCAGATTCACTGCACCTAATTTCAGGCACCTGAATGTGTGGCATTAGTCTCTGTTTGGTGTGTACTCAAAAGGCCTTCCTCAATTTTTAAAGCCGAGCAGTTCCTGCAGAGAGGCCTCTCTCTCTCTCTCTATCCCCGCCTCTCTCTCTCTCACCACCTGTCTCTCTCCTCTCTCCCACTCTCTCTTGAATGTCAGTGCTGCTAAAGTTGGTGACAGTAAATTGAGGAACTTGGGTAAGCACCTGAAATTAAGGGCCTGAATGCAGTGACTGAGTTAATGTAGAAAGTTTGTGTCATCAATCTAGACTGCAATCATACCTTGCCCATGTCCTGCTCTACTGCTTCAACAGAGTGGTTTAATTTGGTTAATTGAATCTTTAAATCTTGAACCTAATTAACTTTCCCTTTCTTAATTTAAAGGTAGAAAGGCTGCTGGACTTTGATGTGCAGCAGTTATCAGTATTTGCCTCAGTGACTGCAGGTTCCGTGTCCATGGCTGGTGACAGCCAGCACTTCATGGTCTGCTGTGGCGTGTGTCGACAGATAAAGGTAAAAGGCACCTGTGTGATGGAGCTACCTGTCCTGCAGTCCAGAGAGTCTCTATGTTTCCCTACCAGCTCTCTGCTGTGCTCCATGGGCACTTGCCTTGGGTAATCAGACTGGCCCTGGGGTCCATCAGTCTGTTAAAGCAGGAAAAAGAGGCAGGCAGTTGCTGGGACATCACAGGCCATTTGGTTAGGATAGGTAGTCTTTGGTTTTTCATTGGTCTCACAACATCGTTTACATGCATAATGTGCTGTGTCGCCTGGGAAAGAAGGAAGGAAGGCAAAATATTTAAAAAACATATCCAGATTTTTCTTTGGCAGTGTCCCTTGTCACTCTAAAAAAGACTTTCCGTTTTCCATGTAATTTACTAGCAATGGTAGAGCCCTTCCTTCTCCTTCCCACATTCCTGACCACATTAGTGGAGAAAAAAGGGTTCTAAAGAAAAGCTAAGGTGGTGGGATGAAATGAATGCCTTTTATCTTTTCCAAATTCACTCCCCACTTACCCTGAGTATTCTTATTCATCATTTTCATCCAAGTGCTTTTCTACATCAAGAAATCAGAAAACTTAATCCTCCTCTAAAGCGGATTGGCTAGACTRTACTGAAAACACTGGTAAACTCTCATACCCAGTGATCTCTGTCTGGGTGATTTCCAAAGCCAATTCCAGTAAGCCAAATGATGGTTAATTTGATACCTAACAAATGAAATCACTAGAGTTGGAGATAATGAAATATGAATCCACAGGCATGGCCTGGTTAGTCCATATGAGCCTTCCCTCAGTTATTGTATGAACGACAGTCATACAATATAAATAAATACCATCCGTGGTATTTAGCTGCCTTGCCTTTTCCCAGAGGATCTGAGGAAAAGAAGAAAGCATCATAGCACTTCCAGGGAATGGACAAGAAAATTGTGGAATCACTGTAGCACCGTGTCACTGTAACAGCTTACACTGAATTTGAGGTCTGCAGTGGACTTCTACATTTTTCCTTCTATACTGAGGCTCTGTAATTCCAAAGATGACTAGAGGAATCCCCAGAGTGATGCCATTTGGCTATTGAGCCAAGATAGCAGAAGGGCAGTGCTGTGTGAGACCTGATCTGGCTTCTCTCACATCTGCTGCCCTGCAGGTCACTAGAGCACTCTTCCAGACAGATGGATGCAGAGGTAGATTTAGCATAGTCCTCTAAGGTAACACAGAAATACAAAGTTGTACAGGGTACACAGTGCTTGAAGTAACAGGGCGTACAACATGAAGACTCACTTCACCTCGAAGTCTGTGTCACCTGCAAGGCATGTCTTCAACAGCACTCAACAGGGTTTGCAAAGACTGCTTGAGCAGGTCTCTGTATGTTCTTGTGTCCCAGCTAAAGAGAAAAAAACATTTCCATGGATCTTGAACATTTTACCTAATCATCCAATTTTCGCCTGTTTAACTAGGTTTTCATGTTTAATCAATATTATGCCAGATGTAACTAATCCTGGTTGTTTAAGAGCCCTCTATGTGCCATGCATCTGCAAGCCTTCACCACTGAGTTTTCAAGGGAGAAATGGGGTTGCTGATTTTCATGGGGTGTCTTTGGTTTAAACTTCTGGACCATCACCAGACACAAGCAGTTAAGATGCCGGGCAAGGCAGCAGAATGGTCATGGCCCCTCTGCCTGTGCTGCACAAGCCAAGACTGGCAGCCTGCCAGCCAGGGTTTCTTTGACACTGACTGCTGCTGAGGCAGTAACTAGTAAGTTGTGAAATATTAAAAGCTTATGGCCCTTCCCATAATGCACACAAATCTGTAGTCAGCAAGACCACAAAGACTTGACAGACAGAAAGAGTGTTTCTGAAGCTTTTTGAAATGCCTGTGGGATTTTGGCTCTGATTATTTAGTCTGATTATTAGTCTTTCATGGAACATGCCCAATTTTAAAGCTGTCTTTGATTTTCATGTTCGCACCTCACATCAATACACTGTTCTTGTCCCTCTGCCTTTATTGGACAGTGAAAATGCAAAATTGGTATTAAACCTTATGGAAATAAAGCCATTGACAGGCTTAGGTCAACAACATTCTGACACTTACTAGAGGAAGAATACTTATGATACTGTTAAATTTGAATTAGGCACCTGTTAGTCAGTGCAGTTTTGAAAGTATACACAAGCTTTTGAGTATAGACTTTATCACATCTTGCATATGCTTTGAAAAAGTAACTGTTCTCATCTACGCTAATATGCAATGGAAATCTGCTGGATGTTTAACAAGTCTTGTTTCCCCTTAAAAAAAGAGCATTCATAGAGACAAAGACTTTAATCACCTGCCTGGTGACTTTTTCAGGAGATTTTTTTAGTAATTCATTTTTTAGAGAGTGATATTTAAATTAACACTAAGATTCTTAGTGATAATAAAATAAAATACCATTTGAGGAGACACCAACATATGCCCTCCCAAAATTTATAATCCTACTTGCCCATCTATTCCTGAGCAGTGTGAGACAAGGACCCCAATTTAGTTGTATATTTGGCCTGACCCAGTGTATRGGTGAAATGTTCTCATTGCTTTAAAATAACACCTCCATATTTCCTTGGTTTTAGGTACCTTGTGCAAATGCATTGCCATTTGTCTTGCTCCTCATATTTCCAATGCTGCTGTCAGGAGCTTGGTTTCCCAAAACTTTACCTTGTGATGTTAAATCCTCAGAAGGTGCTGTGACAGTGGATTGCACTGACCGGCGCCTTACAGAAGTCCCCAGAGGGATTCCTGGAAACGCTACCAACCTTACCCTGAGTATTAACCATATCCCCCATATCTACCCAACATCCTTTGATCGTCTGGAAAACCTCCAAGAAATTGACTTCAGATGCAACTGCGTGCCTGTCAAACTGGGGCCCAAAGATCGCGTGTGTACCAAAAGACTGGAGATTGAAAATGGTAGTTTTGCTGCCCTGGCGAGATTGAAGTCATTGTATTTGGATGCAAACCAGCTGTCGGAAATACCCCGAGGTCTTCCTCCTACTTTAACCCTGCTGAGCCTGGAAGCAAACAACATCTCTTCTATCCAAAAAGCCAACTTGTCCGAGCTAGGGAACATAGAGGTATTGTATCTTGGACAGAACTGCTACTACCGCAATCCATGCAATGTTTCATTTGAAATTGAGAAAACAGCCTTTCTGGGGCTGAAAAAACTAACAATACTATCCCTGAAGTCCAACAACTTAACATATATTCCACCCAATTTGTCATCTACTTTAAAGGAATTGTATATTTACAACAACATGATTCAAGTGATTCAAGAAGAGGATTTARGTGCCCTTCCCAACCTAGAAATTCTTGATCTAAGTGGCAATTGCCCACGTTGCTATAATGCCCYGTATCCTTGCATTCCCTGTCCCAATGGCTCGATTGAGATACATTCAAAGGCTTTTGATTCCTTGGAAAATTTAAGAATTTTGCGACTYCACAGTAACTCTCTTCAGAGCATACCCAGCAGCTGGTTTAAAAACATCAAGAACCTCAAAGAACTTGACCTCTCCCAAAATTTCCTCATGAGGGAGATTGGAGATGCTCGGTTTTTGACGTTTATGCCCAGCCTTGTGCAGCTCGATCTGTCCTTTAATTTTGAAGTGAAGGTGTACTCTCCCTACTTGAATCTTTCCAAGACATTTTCTTCCCTTTCTAACCTGGAARCCTTGAGGCTCAAGGGTTATGTCTTTAAAGAACTGAGATCACAAGAYCTACACCCACTGCTCAGTCTGAGGAATCTAACCATGTTGGATCTCGGGACCAATTTTATTAAAGTTGCAAACCTGACAGTGTTCAAAGAATTCCCAGCTCTTAAGTTTATAGACCTCTCAGTGAATAAAATTTCTCCTTCTTCAGGGGAAAGCAACTTGTATGGATTTTGCTCCAGTCCTGGCCTTTCAGTAGAGCAATACAACAGGCAAGTGCTACAAGAGATGCATTATTTCAGGTATGATCTGTATGRGMGAAGTTGYCGTTCCAAAGACAAAGAGGCTTCTTCYTACCAAASTTCAGTTAAGGAAGATTGCCTTAACTATGGAGAAACTCTGGATTTAAGCAGGAACAATGTATTTTTTATTAACCCYTCAGACTTYCWGGRWCTTAGCTCCCTYAAATGTCTCAATTTGTCRGRTAATGCGATAAGTCAAACTTTAAATGGAAGTGAATTTTCTTACTTGTCTGGATTGAAATATCTGGATTTTTCTAACAACAGGGTTGATTTGCTACACCAAACTGCTTTCAAAGAGCTAAAACTTTTAGAAATTCTAGATCTGAGCAATAACCAACATTATTTCCAGGCAGAAGGTGTTACTCATGTGCTTARTTTTATRAAAARCYTRRCCCATCTGAGGAAGCTGATGATGAATGAGAATGACATTTCTACTAGTATTGATACAGGAATGGAAAGYCAATCTCTTCAAATTTTAGAATTCAGAGGAAATCGTTTAGATRCTTTATGGRTGGATGGCAATGMKAGATACTTGTCCTTCTTCAAGAATCTGACCAGCCTGGAAGAACTGGATATTTCCTTCAACTCGCTCAGTTTTTTGCCTCATCGTGTTTTTCAAGAAATGCCTCCCAGCCTTAAAATCCTCAACCTAACAAATAATCGCTTGAAGAGTTTCATCTGGGGAAACCTCCCCTCTCTGAAGAACCTAGTAACTCTGGACCTGAGCAATAACCTTCTGACTAATGTTCCCCGAGAACTGTCCAACTGCACTACATCGCTCCAAGAGCTGATGCTCCGAAACAATCACATTCAGCGGCTAACCAAACATTTTCTCAGAGATGCTTTTAAATTGAGGTACTTGGACCTCAGCTCCAACAAGATTGAAATAATTAAGAGATCTAGCTTCCCTGAAAATGTCATTAACAACCTGAAGATGCTGCTTTTGCATGGCAATCCTTTTAAGTGTAACTGTGAGGCCGTRTGGTTTGTGTGGTGGATCAATCAGACACAGGTGACTATTCCTCTTCTGGCCACAGACGTGACCTGTGCTGGCCCAGGGGCACATAAGGGAAGGAGCGTGGTTTTCTTGGATCTGTATACTTGTGAGCTGGACACGTCGTATTTGATCCTGTACACTCTGTCAGCTTCAACCGTCCTCGGCTTTATGGTGGTCRCRGTGATGAGYCATCTCTACTTCTGGGATGTGTGGTACAGTTACCATTACTGCACTGCCAAGYTGAAGGGCTATCGGCGTTTGTCTTTACCAGATGCTTGCTACGATGCCTTTATTGCCTATGACAATGAAGATCCAGCTGTGAATGAGTGGGTGCTGGAAGAACTGGYTGAAAGGCTGGAGAACCAAAAAGCCAGGCAGTTGAATTTATGCCTGGAAGGAAGGGACTGGCTCCCAGGACAGCCAGTGTTTGACAACCTTTCCCAGAGCATCCATCTGAGCAAAAAGACTATTTTTGTGCTGACCAACAGGTACATTAAAAGCGGCAGCTTCAAGACAACATTTTACATGGCCCATCAGCGGCTTCTAGATGAGAAAATGGATGTCATTATCTTGATATTTCTTGAGAAGGTTTTGCAGAAGTCCCGCTATGTCCGGCTGAGGAAGAGGCTGTGCAGAAGTTCTGTCCTGGAATGGCCAACTAATCCTCAGTCTCAGCCCTACTTCTGGCAGTGTCTGAAAAATGCCATAGCGACGAGCAATTCGCTGGCTTACAACAAGCTTCTCCAAGAAACTGTTTAGTTGTACACTTTCCCATAAATATTTTTATGAGGCACATGCATCTTGCTTGCACTTATTACTGTACAGCAAGTGATGATGCACTACCCCCTGGAAGTCACTGATGTAGAACATCACCACTTCCAGCTTTCAGTTCACTAGAGGCCTCCAACATCTGTGGTTGGGTCAAGTGTGGGTTAGACACTTGGTCAACATGCTCGAGTACACAGTGCAGGAGGGGTATCACCATGCCTGAAGCTGCTGCTGTTCAGACACTGTTGGAAAAAATGTGATTTTAATAAAAAGTTATAGTTTCTCTACTTGCTGTATTTATGAAAATCAAGAAAAGAAAATGCTGACACATTTGTGTYGGAAAATAGCTTTAGCAAAGCCCATTTTTCAATCTTAGGAGTTGGGAAAATAAGATTTTTATCTTTTCCTCTGGGGCTTACAGCTTCTGATTCTACCATTTCCATGTGAGTGGACAATCTCTGGGGAAAGGGAATTCTGCTGGGTCTGCTGTCAGGCGTTTGGGTCTGGTACAGCAACTCTGCCATTGTTGCACTATCAGAAAGCTCACAAATCTGAAGAGGCTTTGAAGTATGTGTGTCGACTAAAACAGGAAGATATGTGAGAAACGAGTTCAGAAGGTCTTGTAGGCTGTAGGTGGGAAGGAGTTATAAGATTAAGGGATTCCTTGTGCATGGAAATGCTGCATGGGTGCAAGGAAAGGGAGCAGGACAGCAGATAGGCAGAGGGAGAAGCACAAGGCAGATGGAGAAAATCAGTTAAACCAAAGAGACAAAGAACTAGAAGGTCTTCCAGTCCCTTCCAACCCAAGCCATTCTACGCTTCTGTGATCTCAACTGCCTCTGGCAGTTCCTTGCCTACCTTTTCTGTCTGGTCCTTTCTTTAAACTGTCCCTTTTTGATTTACTTGTAGGCATGCAAACAGACAAGAACACAAAAACACACAAGAAAACTAATGTTCATATAATATTACAGATAATAAGGGGTTTTTTTCCTCCAAATTATCATAGTGGTGTTATTGATTAACAACAGAAGCAGGAGAAAGATCAGGGCCTGATTAGAACAGTGGATGTGTTATGATTTTTTTTTAACATCGGAAGGAGAATCTGGGGAACTAAAGGTCTGTCAGCCTGACATTGGTGCCAGTGAAGGTCATGGAGACTATCATCTTGAATGCCATCATGCAACAAGTACAGGACATAAGGACAGAGTATAAGGTCCATCCAGCACGGGTTTATGAAAGGCAGGTCTTGCTTGACCAATCTGGTCTCCTTCTGTGATGAAATGACCTGCTGAGTGAATGGGGGAAAGGCTGCGGATGTTATCTATCTAGATTTTGGTAAAGCCTTTGACATAATTTTCTGCAGCATTGATTAGCATGGAGAAAAGGAGGCTGAGGGGAGATCTTATTGCTCTCTACAACCACCTGAGAGGAGTTTGTAGTAAGTAGGAGTCGGTCTTTTCTCCCAGGTAGAAAGTGACAGCATGAAAGGAAATGGACTGAAGTTGCACCAGAGGAGGTTTACATTAGATATTAGGAAAAAAATTTTCATGGAAAGGGTTGTCAAGCAAGGGAACAGCCTGCCCAGGGAAGTGGTGGAGTCACCATCCCCATAAGTGTTCAAAAAACATGTGGATACGGCACCTGAGGATATGTTTTGATGGCAAACATGGTCGTGGTGCTAGGCTGACGGTTAGACTTGATGATCTTGAAGGTCTTTCCAACCTTAATGATTCTATGATGCTATGGTTTCTTATGGTTGTATTTGTAAACCAGTGATTTGAAGTTCAACTACTTTGTGCTCACTGTGACCAAGACAGTCACCAATCACCACTTTGCCATGAATGCCTCTCTGTTTACAAACAACAAATCTAGATGGGCACCTTTCCTAGTCGGTTCCCTTCATACCTCCACTAAGAAATTAGCTTCAACATGCTTCAGAACTGCTTGTGTCCATTGTATGGTGCTCTCAGTTGATGTCTGGGAAGTTAAGATCACCCCTAAGGACAAGGACAGCTGACGTAGAGATATTCCTTAATTCTTTATAGAATAATTCTCAGTGTCATGGTCCCAGATGGGTGGTTAATAGTACATTCCCACAACACCACCCATCTTCATCCTTCCCAGAGACTCTCAACCATTTCATCATCAGCTGCAGGCACTATACAGTTCAACTCCGCTCTCATAATAAGAGCCATCCTCTGACCTGCATGCCCTGCCTATTCTTCCTGAAGAGCCTATATTATAACACAAAAACACAGTGTTGTTTTATTTGGTAAAGAAATTTCTTAAATGTAAGATTATTTAAGCCACACAACTTTGTGGTTAGGTTGTTAACCCCCAAGTCTGAGGCCATGTAATTATACCAAAGTTTACACCTGAGTACTACGCAAAAGGCATACAATATGTTTAATGCACAGTATCAATTCAGTTGCTTTATACATCAGATCTTTGTTCCAAATAAAATGCTGAATTGTTTGCCTTCCCTGTGCACAAGTACTGTAAACAAAGCTTCAAAATTACTTGTGCCAAGAGATTGCTTGTGCTTCTCTTCTTTTGAAACTCTTTTTATGGAGACCATGCCCTGCACAGGTCAAATAGGGAAAAAGGTAGGCATTGAATCTCATGCCAACCTTGCTCATAAATCATGCTCCAGCTGTCTGGGACAGAAGGATGAACTGTTAATCACACCAGACTGGTAAACATCTTCATAGTAAGATCATCCTTCTCCTCCTTTTTGTGGTCTGACAGAAGGGACGCAATGTTTAAATTTCCTTGGGAGTCTGGAGTTACGTTTCCTGAGCAGTTGAAGTTTGTGTATTTCAGATTGTTGTAAGCAAACCCACTCACGTGCATTTTACAGGATGAGATYGGGGAAAGAGCAGAAGGAAAATTGCAGAACTAATCTTACTGTTATGTGCTGCATTTTGTGCACCTGAAATGCTTATGAAGAGTTACAGGTGACTTCCAAGGGCTCTGTGAAAACTCCCTCGTGTTGACAGAATTAAAAGCCATGGGAACAGACAACGGTGAGATGTTTGGTGTTTAATGCTCTATGCTTCCCGGTCCCTGCCTGGATCCTGGTCTGAAGAGCAGATGACAGTTCAGCCTGTTGGGAAATATTCCTCTCTCAGCAGCATTCTTTTGTAATAACGGAAAAAATACCCCATTGCATAGCAGAAGTTGGAGGATTTAGCTCATACTTGTCTGTAAACCCTATTTTGACTTGTTCCACTGCCCTAGTGCAAGTACACATTTTTGGCTTTCTTGGTAAGAGTCTTTGATGTTTGCAGCCTTGCTGGCAGCTCTTRTCGTAGACTCCAAGGGTTTTAAATGTCAAACGCTCAGAGCCTGTTGCTGAGGCAGTGGACTATGGCGAGCGAAACCTGAGCGTGTTTTCACTGTACAAGTGCCTCTCTCAGTTGTTGGTCAGGTGTCTGTTGTCAATGCTGGTGCTCTGCGGTCTCTGGCTGGCAGCCAAGCCCCCCCCATCTGGGCTGRGGCAAGAATCAGGAGGGCAGGTTCAGAGCAGCTCTTGGGTGGGGATAAAGCCAGGCTAATATGTTAAGAATTGGAAAAAAAAAAAAAAAAGGCAAAATATACAAAAGTGATCACTCATCACCTCCTGACAGCAGACCAGTGCCCAGCTAGCCTAAGTGATGGCTGCTTAAGCTAAATCCGCATCCCACCACCACCCCACCCTAATTTTATTGCTGGGCATGGAACCAGAATGGCATGGGTTATGCCTTTGGTCAGCTGGGGTCTGTAATTTTGGATGTATCCCATCCCAGAGTCTTGCTCACCCCCAGCCTGCTCACCAGTGTGAGAAGCGGAGGCCTTGAGGATCTGCAAGCGCCCCCACAGGCATAATGCTGGTGTGTTATCAACACTGCTTTGGTCACCAGTCTGTACCAGAGCACCTCAGGGCTGCTATGAAGAAAATGGGCTCCATCCCAGCCAGACCCAGTATGGTTGTTATGAGTGACAAATGAAGTGTGATTGTGGACACTCATCTTTTTCTTTTCCAGACTTGTGTTGTGCTATACTTGTAAGAAAAAGAAAGGAAAGAATAAAAGAAATTGCACAGAACAGGGTGATGCCTAAAATTGGGAGTACCTGAAACAGAGACTGAAGCAAAGTTAGTGGATAAAGGTAGGAATTTTTTGAAGGCCTTCGACTGGTACACCTCTGGTGTAGAGCCTGGCCAAAGCTAGGCTGGACCCAAGATGGACCCCGATCACAAGTTTTCCCCCCGCAGATTTGGTACATTTGGTACATTTGGTACATTTGCATATCACAAGTCAATTGTCCAATTACAGTTTCAGGTAATGAAGTAATATTCCCCCATTCACCCCCTCCTAATTCACTTTTGTTTATACTTAGGCCTAAGATGGTGACCTTGGTTTCCCGGCCTAGAAGGAATTGTTTTGTCTAACCAGAATATGAAGATAGCTTACTTAGCACATAATATGGAGTTCAGAATTACACACTAGTACAGTGCAGGATTAGAAAAATCCAAAAGCTAATACGTAAGGCATCAAGGGAAATCATAAAGACTTGCTGAATTTGCTGCTCAAATTAGGAGTTGTGCCCACATGCATGTACATATACATAGATATCTATTCTTATTAGCAGCATTCATAGTGGATGTCTTTCATCCAAAACTAAGGGAAGAGATCGTCTTTGGCAGAATGATGCTGGTGCTATATTGTAGTTACAATGAAAGCATTTTTTCACAGGATATTATGATTAGTATAGTACATAAATTATTATTAAAATGCCACAGGATTTCTACAAACCAAATCAATGTAGTATAACCTATAAGTAGTGTAATACAGAATTTATAACGTATTTTAACTTACAATTTCCAATCACTTAAATCCTAACTTAACTTATGATGCCTAGTGACTTGAACCCTCTGCAAATCAAGTCAAATCTTAGTCCATGGTTTGTTCTATCAATATAACAATTATAATCTAGACTCTCAAAACATACAAAAGAATGAGTCAYTCCCTCCATCTTCAGAGGATGCAGAAAATGGTGGAGGCATGATGGGTTTCACTGTCCAGCGCCAGCTCTAGTTCAAGTCCACCTCTTATGCCTCATAACTGGCTGGATCTCTAGACAGTGTTCCGTGTGCTGCTGTGCTTCACCTCTCCGTTCCATGTGGGCCTGGCTGGCCAGAGGCCTGGGACCCTCCAGGACAGTAAGGAGAGAAGTCACCTGGTGCCCAGCAGTCCCGAGGATGGGAGGTAGGGAAAAAAAAAATCTGTCTGGGCTTTCTTCTGAGTGCACAGAACCTTCAGGGCCTGAGAATGAGGTGAAGGGGAATGAAGATGTGACCCGCTCAGTCACAGGTGATGGCTGCTTGCCTCATGAATTGGCATTAGTTAACTCCACGAGCAGGGGTCGGAGCAGGCTGTACTGGTGGCAGTGCCATGCATCAGCCCTTCACTTCTAGAGTGACTTTTCAGGGGAAGTGAGAGTGAGGCATGAGCCACTGCCCCTCAGCTCTAAAGAGACCCCCAGTCCCACCAAGGCTTGGAGGGGTAGGGTCCAGAGAATGGTGGTGTGAAAGCAAAGGAAAAATCTGGCTGTAGTACAGGCTCGAGGGCAGAGAAAGGTCATGGGGCTGGCAGTGGAAGCCTGCATCCCTGTAAGTGGCAGGCCTTTGGCCTTGGCTACACAAGTTAAAATACTTTGAACATTGTGCTATGATGAGCTGCTTTCCTGCTATGTGATTTGTTTGGGTCCAGCAGTGTCTGAGTTCCATGTTGTTTTGCACAGGTTGTTCCAGTGCTCCCTCAGTGCTCTTGCCTGAAGATGACTACATAAACCACAGCAGGATTACCTGTACAAAACTTTTCACATTGGAGTGGTCCTGCAGGCTAGTAATTTCAMCTAAGAAGTAGGATTTGAGGATATCCCTCTCACAAGTGCCAAAATTCCTCTAAACCCACCAGTTTATGATACGCCAGCAGTTTCTGCATTAGCGTGCACCATCACTTCCAGCATTACTGCTTTCACATTTCTCCTCCTCCTCATCCCCTAGAGAAAGGAAGGAATGATATCTGTGGCTACTCTATCTTATCTGCCCCTCAGGAAGGGGCAAACAGAAGGGTTGTAGTTGCACTGCCGACTCTGCAGAGCTTGGAAAACAAGTCCATCTTATTTCAGGTATTTCTGGATGCCTTCTGGTTCCCTTGAAGGTAACTTGCTTTCAAAAACAGGAGTGCTGGGCACCTTTGCTTTCAGCAAACAATTTTAACCTGATGTAAACCAGTCAGTCAGTCAGTCTCAGCACTGAGGTGGCCTGGGGCAGCCTCAGCTTTCAGAAAAGGCAGAGTCTATTTCTGTGGCTCCCTCGGCCATATCTCAGAACCTTGGTCGGTTTGAGTAAGTTCTTAACACAAATCTGTCAGGGTGTCCTCCCTCACCAGAGGCCTGAGTGCTTCCTCTGCTCTTGTTGTAGGCCAGTCTCCTCCACTGCTGTCTTTTCTTAATTGTTTTGGTTATTTTTAGTGCCTGCAAACACATTTCTGCAACTGCTATTGATGCCTTATCTGGGACTACCTAAAAAGAGAGGCTTGGCAAAGATCAAAGGGTTAAAAGCAGTGGTGTTTATTTGAAGACCTTCAGGTACATCCAGGGCAGTCACAGCTCACTCAGGGGAGACCCACATCCCAAGGTGGACACCCTGGTCACGAGTTCCCCATACTTTTATAAGTTTGGTCTATTAGCATATTGGGGCCAGTTCTTCCAATTAGAGCTTCAGGTAATGAAGTAATTCACCCCAAGTTTGCTCCCTCCTCTTCAGCCATTGTTTACAGAWAGGCAGTAAGGTGTCCTTGAGGTCCAGGCCTGAAGATGGATTGTTTTGTCTAAAGGCAGTAGCTAACATTCTGTATGGGCTTTAGAGCGACACATTAAGAATTGCAGGGTTACAAATATATGAAAAATATAAAAGCTAAAATCCTAAGGCATCACTATCAGCAAGATATTTTGAGGAGTCAACTTAGGTATTTCAAAATTTGAGCACGCTAACCTCATTAAAGTTATGAGCTATTAAAGTTTTCTTTAATAATTTCCTGGGTAAATCATGCAATGTTACACCGAATGCTGTATTGACCATGAACAGGTGGAGTTGTATCCTCATTCTTGAAATGAGGGTGAGCCATTTCAAGAAAAGACATTTCTGCAAGATTTTAAGATTCTAAGTAAACTGTCCAGATTTAAGATGAACACAGTAGAATACTGATTTTGATAAATAAGATAAAGCAATTTCCTGTAGACCAAAGAAAAAAAATGAAATGTGAGTTCACCAATCTGATTACAAGCCAACTGACACCCAAATTTATAGATGAAGGATTAATGCAATTAAGGACTCCTGCTTTATTTTAAATTATATCCTTCACTCACAGCAGCAGCAACATACATTTGCTCTTACCAGTGGGTCCTCCCCTAACACATGACGCAGTAGGAAGTATTTTTCTGCTTTGAGTTACTTTCTATTTCACGGGAGACAAAAGAGATTTTATGCAATTTCTGAGGGAAACTGAACTTTTCAAATCAGTAAATCAGTGACTCCTTGTGCCTCTAAAAATCAAATAATAGTTCAGATGTTCTGGACTTCTGAAAACTCCCCTGKATTTACCCTGCCCCCAACTCTCTGAAGGGAAATATTACTGTATCTTGCTTCCCACAATTCATAGGTTAGGAAAAAAAAAGCAAATAAGTGCTGTGCATTTTTATTAGCACTCAGCTAAAGCTGCAGTTTCATGTTCCATAGAATTGAAACTCCTTGAACTGTTAGCTGGGTRACAACAAGTTCCTAATATTAAAATAAAAGATCAACCTTAGTCCAAAAGAAAATGCTAAGTGTCAGTAYAGCTATTAAAATTTCCACAGTTTGTAGCCATAGACTGTGAGGGAGCACCTGTCAAAAATTACAGGATTGGGTAACTGGACATTGTGCTTTAGAAAACCTACTTGCAACCAAGGCAAGTGGACATTAAGCATCTCATATTCCAGTGACATGTACCAGGGACATGGTTGGTTGCTGGAAGAAATCAACATTCACAATCTAACTTGTGTACACTCTTCTACATAGTTTTCACATTTTTGTGTTCAGTTTCCTATGCCCTTACCATTATCCTTTTTGTCTTGGTTTTGGTTCCCTTCCCCAAGTCCCGTTCACTTAACAGACATTTCTTCCATGAAGTATTCAGCTTAAGAGATTTGTCTGTTTATATTAGCACACAAGTGATTCTTAGTAAGATCTGAATCCTTGAAGCTATTAGCTGCAGAAATTAATCTCAAATAATAATTATAAAAATTACTACACTTCCATGTCAATTAACAATTTCTATCTCCATGCAGCTTACAGTAAAAAAGAAAAAAAAAAAAGGAACTTGAGCTTCTGCAAATCTTTGTTGCTCAGATGAATGTTACCTTTTCATAATGCACTTGTCTCCTAGCTGATTAATCTCATGCTCTCTTGTTAAGGATTTTGAAGTTGTCCTCCTTTGGTGTTCAGATGAAGAGAAAGAAGATACAGTGTAGATTACTGTTGTCTTGAGTCAGTTATGTCATGTTACATTCTCCACTACATCTCAGCTGAACCGGTGGGAATCACTTTTGTGCTATTTTCTTCTGCTCTGCTTTACACTCTCTTCCAAAACCAAATCTGCCACATCTGGAAGCACACAGAAAATGGTATGTTAAACTTTCATTTTAAATTTGCTCTTAGACATTTTTGACTAGAACTGTTTTGGAAGACTTTCAAGAACATATTCTGCTTTGCTGTTTTCTAAATGGTCCAGTTTACTGTTATGGTTAGGAGCTGCAGTGCATTATGACTGGAAAGGAAAGAATTTATCTGCACTCCTATACTTCAGAATGAACATAATAATATATTTTCTATTTGCTGTAACTTCTGAGGTGTTTCTGTACCCTTTCCCCTGTCAATTCCTTACATATATATGGAACCCCAGCAGAAAACCTTCCTTCAGAAACCCTTAGCTGAATTGTTGCTGAATATTTGAAGAACACCCTAAATCATTATGAGTTTATTCATATGCCAGTTGAAATCAGTAGATTAGTTATTTTTGAACTTCTTATAAAGCCAACTGTAGATCACAGGGAAAAGAGCAGCTCGCATGCATACTCTAGCTGTACTTTTAAACAAGCCTCTCATTGCAAAGACATTGCACAAGACAGCRTTGCTTCTTGCTCTTATTTAAAAGTCTTTTATTTGTTCTGCTACCATAATGGACACAAGGTTTTACTCATGCAAATGGCCAGATACAGCACCAGAATGTAACTCTTTACAGTTCAAATAGCTCATGCATTAAAAAGATGATCCGGAAAGGGAAGAATATACAAAGAAATGCAGCACAGAGATGGTAGGAGCTAGGCTGGCTCTGCAACAACACTTAGGTTCCTAAAATTACTGTAATACGTGAGAGTTCAAAACCTGAGCATTGTAAAAGACTCAAAAGGTCTTTTTTGACTTCTTAAGAAACTTACATATTCATGAAGACTTTCAAGGCCCAGATTCACTGCACCTGATTTCAGGCACCCGAATGTGCAGCACTGGTCTCTGGTTGGTGTGTAGTAAGCCAGAGCTCTCTCCATCTTCAGAGCCAAGCAGCACCTGAAGAGGGGTCTCTCGGTCTCTCTCTCTCTCTTCCCGGCCCACTTGAATGTCAGTGCTGCTGAAGTTGATGACAGTAAATTGAGGAACTTGGKTAAGCACCTAAAATTAAGCGCCTGAGTGCAATGGCCGCATACAAGTACATGGAGAAAGTTTGTGTCATCAATCTAGACTGYAATCATACCTTGCCCATGTCCTGCTCTAGTGCCTGGACAGAATTTATTTTGGTTTACCATATCTTTAAAKGTTGAATCTAATTAACTTTTCTTCCTGTTGCATTAAGAGTGTAGCAATTTGGCAGAAAATAATCTCCCTTGATTTTCAGCTGGCCCTCAGAGGTCAGAGGGGCTGGGTGTGTCTGAGCTTACTGCTAAGTCTAGTACGTTCCCAGATGCAARAGTAGTCTGGGTTACACTACAAGTCTCATCTCATTCACGAACAAAGATTCACCAATTGTGGGGATTACTGATTCATCACAGTAAGTCTGGTTGAGTTCAATAAGAGCTTTCATGTACACAAATTCACCAATAGTGCAGTTTATTGGATAACTGATAAATTCACTAGACCTGCAAAATACAGATATATAGTGCTATGTGTAAGTGGTCCTGGTGCAAATCTTACCAAAGAAGCATCCCTAGTTTGGGGAAGAGAGAGAAGTAAGCCCACCGACTTGTCTGTAAAATGGTTGTATTCTCCTCTGCCAATGAGGATCTCAAATGCCAATGTATAATTTTGGGGAGAAGTGCAGGTGAGACTGTGGTCAAATATTCTGTTACTGCCATCATAAATGGGGGATGGAGAGCAGCCACTTTATATGTAAGTGAGGGATRTCGAAAGTAACAAAGAGATTACAAAGACTTTGGGTCTTGCACAAAGAAAGAACAGAATTATGACACTTTAGCATCACTCCCTCTTCTACCTGGCTGACTGAAGGTAAAAGGGTTATCCATTTCTGCCTGATGATGTATCATCCCTTAGCACGCCATCAGGCCCATAGTAATCCCTTAGCTAYAGACCTCATGGAAATCCCTTTACCACATATCTTATGCCTGTAGACCTCATTCCTACACTTTCCTTGTTTTAAAGGAAGAAAGGCTGCTGGAGTTTGATCTGCAGAGGCTGTCAGTATTTGCCTTGGTCTGCAGGTTCTGGGTCCACAGCTGGTAACAGCCAGCACTTCATGGTATGCTGTGGTGTGCATCATCAGATGTACAGTAAATGGTATCCATGTGAAGGAATGACATGTCCTGCAGTGCAGGTTTCCCTACCAGCTCTCTGCTGTGCTCCATGGGCATTTGCCTTGCCTAATGATACTGGCCTGGGGTTCATTAGTCTGCAATAAAAGATGGAGATAGACAGTTTCTGGGACATCACGGGCCATTTGTTTAGGATAGACACTCTTTTTTTTCATTCGTCTCATAATATCCTTTATATGCATAATATGCTGTATCGCCTGGGAAAAAAAAAGGAAATACCAACATATGCCTCCTGAAATTTATAATCCTACCTGCACATCTGTTCCTAGTCAGTGTGAGACAAGGACCCCAATTTAGTTGTATATTTGGCCTGACCCAGTGTATAGGTGAAATGTTCTCATTGCTTTAAAATAACACCTCCATATTTCCTTGGTTTTAGGTACCTTGTGCAAATGCATTGCCATTTGTCTTGCTCCTCAT
>JACAXG010000043.1:5848984-6016365 GCA_018881555.1 Amblyornis subalaris | reverse complement strand
TGAAGGGCTATCGGCGTTTGTCTTTACCAGATGCTTGCTACGATGCCTTTATTGCCTATGACAATGAAGATCCAGCTGTGAATGAGTGGGTGCTGGAAGAACTGGYTGAAAGGCTGGAGAACCAAAAAGCCAGGCAGTTGAATTTATGCCTGGAAGGAAGGGACTGGCTCCCAGGACAGCCAGTGTTTGACAACCTTTCCCAGAGCATCCATCTGAGCAAAAAGACTATTTTTGTGCTGACCAACAGGTACATTAAAAGCGGCAGCTTCAAGACAACATTTTACATGGCCCATCAGCGGCTTCTAGATGAGAAAATGGATGTCATTATCTTGATATTTCTTGAGAAGGTTTTGCAGAAGTCCCGCTATGTCCGGCTGAGGAAGAGGCTGTGCAGAAGTTCTGTCCTGGAATGGCCAACTAATCCTCAGTCTCAGCCCTACTTCTGGCAGTGTCTGAAAAATGCCATAGCGACGAGCAATTCGCTGGCTTACAACAAGCTTCTCCAAGAAACTGTTTAGTTGTACACTTTCCCATAAATATTTTTATGATGCATAGTGAGCAAAATGTCATGGACTTCATTTGCAGAAACTGTCGAAGCATGGCAGATAAATCTTTTTCATGTTATACCCCAAAATGCAATGCACAATTAGTTCGAAATCTGATGATTCACTTGTTTGCTCTGACAAGTTTGAACAGAAACTGCTGCCTGAACAGATGTTATCTGACATGCCTCTTGCTTGGCACTGATTGCTGCACAGCAAGGGAAGATGCTAAAATGGGAAGGTATGTGAGATCAGGTTCAGTAGGGCTTGCAGGTTGCTTCATGAAAGTGAGGAGCAGCGGAGAGACAGAGGAATAGGCACAAGGCAGATGGAGAAAATCAGGTAAACCAAGAAGGAAGTGAGAAGAGACAAAGAAAGGAAGGTAAAAAAGAAAAAAGAGAAAGTGGAAAAGGTGGTAAGAAAGGAGGAACATGCATCTACACTAGCGCATGGTAGAACCTCAGAAGCATTTACTACTAATTTCCAAATAACTTTTTCACTCTGCCTTTTGCCTGTCTCCTGGGCTATTGGCTGAGCTGGCTCTTCCCTGAAGACTTAGAGCTCCTCTCTAGTGTTGCACTGTCAATTTTAGGAGTTCAGCTTCTCCATTTCTACCCAAGTCCTGAGTGACCACCCCTTCTGTATCAGCTGGATGTTAGCTGCTCTAGCCAGGGCTGGGGCCTGAGGACATACCTCCACCTGCCCAGACTTTCTCCAGAAGAAAACAGACCATAGACAGAATCTGGAAGTGCAAAGCATGTAAGATCAAGTCACACAAGAAAAGCCTCCATCCCACTGTTTCTTTAGCTGGGCTGTGGTGCTCCAGAGCAGCCTTAAGCCCTCCTTAATCTCCTTGTTCTCCAGGCAGGTCCCTCTCCCTCAGCAGCTGATGGGTCAGCACTATCACTTGAGATACGAATGGGTACAACTTTAGAGAAATTCTGAAAAAGGGAAGAAACAATGCTTGGAAACATAAACACCTAGGTCTGTTTTCCACTCTGTTTCACAGTACAGACTGACCTTGCAGGGTGCTTCTCTCTGCAGCAGTCTGGGCAGTTTCTCCCCTCTTGCTCAAAGCCCTTTTTCTTTTCTGACAACTAGTCTTGGTGACACCTCTGGCTGATGGGGAACTGACACTCTTAACTGCTTTAAACTTGTTTATTTCAGGTACTGCCTGCATTTCCTCACCTAACTGTTCTGACTGGGCCTATCTTTAAATAGCTCCTCTTTTATTTATTTGTAGGCAACAAGACAGACAAAGAAAAGAAACAAAAAAAAATCATGAAACTTCATATAATAAAATTACAGATAAGAAGGGTTTATTTCCTCTCAATTTGTCACAACATTTTTATTGGCTGAATACAGAAGTAGGAAAAAGATGAGGGCCTAGTTAAAAACTGGGAGTTTTTCACATATTTCACACATATTTCAATAATGTGTATTTCTGGTGGTTTTGTTTGTAAGCCTAAACAATCTGTATCTCTAAATATGATAACATGAGCTGTAATATGACTGTCTCCTTAAGGCAATGTTTGAAACAGGAACCTCTGTTCCCCAGCTAGTCACACACCATCTCCTTCTGCCTCCCCACAAAATGTCTATTTGGAGCAGATCCTCTTTCTCAGCCATGTTGATTAGGGCAGGAACACCAAGTCACTTAGACTTTCTGAGGTCGAGTGGAGAGGTATTTTCTCCTCTTCCATTGAGGAGCATGCACAGGATGGGTACAAGATGAGTAGCAATGAGTTTATATTGATACAGGCACTAAGGGAGCTGACTAGGAAAGATATCCTCCTTGATTTGTTGCTTGCTAACAAGAAGGCCTCATGAGTGAAGAATGATTGGTGGACATTTTGGACCATGAAGCAGTTGCATTTAAAATATCTGGTGACAGTAGGAAAATAGCCAGCAAAACTCTGAATGTGAGAAGGTCAGTCTTCAGGCTGCTCAGGGAACTAGTTTGTAAGGGCCCCTTGGGAAAATGGTTTTGAAGATGCTGGGTTCCACCGGTGTGGTCACATTTTAAACACCACCTTCTCAGAGCACATGACGATGCAATTCCAAAATGTTGGAAGTTAAGCTGTTGAGGCAGAAGGCCTGGCTGACCAGGGATCTTTCTCTGGAGCTAAGGYGGAAAAAAGAAAGTGTATGGCCAGTGAAAGCAGGTGTGATTTCAACATATCATTAGCTTGTTTAGTTTCTTGTTCTGCAATAAAATTGGGGTACTATGTAGCAAACATGATGTCCTATAAAGGAACTTGGTGTAGTAGATCACACTGGGGGTCAATAGGTCCTCTGGAACAGTGAACCTATTTTTTGTCTTCTGAATAGCCCTGCCTTTTCATTTTCTCAGTCTTGTTCTGAAAGTATGTGCCTGTAGAAATTAGGTCTATGATAGGTTGTTCATTTGAAAAAAAACCAGCCACAGGCCAAATTTCTCCACTTACTCCAAAGAAGATATTCAGATCATTTTGGTTGTAATTACTCTCAGTTGCCTCTGCAGGAGCTCAACTTCACTGAATATATATGGAAGTTAGCCTCCTAATTTGGGAAGATAAATTATTTGTCTAAATACAAAAGACATACACATTGATCCTTCATTATCTCTAGGAATATCTGTGATAAAAATAAACTTCAGAGAAGTCAAATAATTTTTACTATATCCATCTGCTGCTGCTCAAACTAAAAAGGGAATCTGGATATCCAAGTTCTAAAAGCAACCCGCATGCATTTCTTAGGTAACGAGCACTTAGAGGTTATTATACATGGGATTATTTAATTAGAAAAATAGTCAAAATTGAGAATCAAATGTGTATCTGGTGAGAAATTTTTAATTTGAGTATACAAAGTATGAGACAGTAGGAAGCCCTACTAAGTTCCAAAAAACTGAGGTGGTTGGGGTTTTTTTTGTTTTGGTGGGACAGTATCTTTGTTCAACATAYTCAGTCCTGAACCAAAGAAGTGCGTCAGAATAGCCACTGATCAAARTCCATGGCCTTATCTCTCTTTGTTCTCTTTCCTTTATTGTTTCTGCATATTACTATGGGCAACATTTTGAGCAAAAGCATCTCTAGCTACTTGAGCTGTTTTTAAAGAGAAACACCCGCAAAATCAAAACCATCCTTGCCGATGCAAATTCAGAAACATTTGAGGAAATAAAGTTTCAGTCWTTTTCTAGCAATGACATTAGTGAAGAAGTGATAATAAATTAATATAATTATGGAAAAGCTGGCAAGCTGTAAAATGGAAGGTTTCTGCTTTTGGTTTCTAAATATTTTTCTGGATATTTTCTCTCATTCTACAGCTAAGTTCTAGTTGCACTGTCTTAGCTGTATGGTTTGTCTCTGTCATAGTCCCCATAGTAATACTTGCAACTCTGCTATCATATATCTTATCAGTATTTTATTAAGATTCCACAAGAGTGAGATATCCAGAAGTATGTGTTGCTTAAAAACACACATGCCCAGTCTTGTATTTTCCTACAGACAAAGTAGTTTTCAACTGAAGAGCAAAACTGTCAATGAGTCCTTTGTGAATATGCCTTCTTTTCCTGCCCTAATTTTTTATGCTTTTGCTTTAGTAACTGAAGAAATAATTGAAATGTGATTCATAACTGATCTCCAACAATGACAAATTGCTTTCAGTGTAGAAGAACAAAGGAAAATTTCCTGAAACATAGAACAAGAGAAGTTTTAGCTTATATTCTTGTTTTATTGTTTGCAGATGATTCTTTGTCATAATTTACCCAAAATATTTGAGGTCCACAAGTCTATATGGAAGGATTATAGTCATACAAGATTATGCTCCTAAACATTGCAGCTGAATCCTGCATTCTGTTCATAATAAAATTTCTTAACCTAATTACTTTGGTCTAAGACTTACTTTAATTCTAGTATTAACTTAGGAAAAACTTAATCACTAAGCTTTGTTCTTGTTTATCTATCCTGAACTTTCATTCGTGATGCAAAAGAAAGAGCTTCCAAAGAAAGAATTTTATTGACCCTTGCTCCTTTGGAAAAAGAAATGTCAAAGTCTTTCCATACTTCCCTGTAATTTCTCACCTTGCAGGTTCTTCTCAGAAGTTCCACAGCATCACTGTGACAGAGTGTATTTTAATGTCCTAAAACCCACCTCAGGCAGCAGTGGTATCAGCTCAGCAAAATCCCACAGCTTGACTATTTGTCTTTGAAAATCAACCAGAAATTTGGGCTGCTGCAAAAAGTGGAAGGAGAAGTGATGTATAGCCAGAGCGCCAGAAAGCTTGTACACTAGCATGTCAAAGTGGTGATGAAAAAGGAAGCAGCAGCTAGTGGCTTTAGCTTCCACCCTTGTGATATCACTGAAACCACCTTTGCTGTTGTTTCACCCTGGATATCCTCTGCAATTCTACACAAGACCCATTCTAGCATCTGGCATGAGAAAAGAACAAGCCCCTCATGTGGGTGACCGTCTTGGTTTTTGGTTTTGATGTGCACTTCAATTGGATCTGAAAAGAGAGTGACGATGCTGGCATTTGGTAGGTTGGCATTTGAAGGATAACTCTAAGTTTTGTAAAGATTGGGAAACATGTYCTAGAGTGATTCACATAAAGAATAAATTATGAGATTACTTCAGTTGTGTAATACTTGTCTTCCACCCTACACATTGTTCCCTCACTTGTTCCAAGTAAGAAAAGGAATCATGTCACAAGCATGGGCAATGTTTCCTAAACGCATTTTTAAGGGCCAGGAACAATGTCCATAAGATACTCCTCAGACACAGTTGCCATATGCATTTAAAGAGTAAATCAAAGACAACATATTCCCTCCTACTACTGCTTCCTCCCAGACACTCTTCTTCAGCTTCCCATGGATGATTGTGAATGAAACCCTGCTTTGATGTGAGATCCAGTCACAGAAACTGCCTGGCAGAAATGCTAATTTTCTGGGCTACAGACATATTTGGGTTTGAATTTCCTTGAGACTGATGTGGCTGTATGTGCGCACATGCACGAGCTCTGAGGTGTGATGTGCACCCTCTCTGGCTCTATCCCTGGTCCCAGAACACCTGCGTGTTGGTTTTGCAGGGCCTGGTTTTTGGTAGCGGGGCAGGGGGAGGGCCACAGAGGTGGCTTCTGCAAGAAGCTGCTGGAAGCTTCCACCATGTCCAGCAGAGCCAGTCCCTGATGGCTCYGATGATGGACGTGCTGCTGRCCAAGGCTGGGCCAATTAGAGATGATGGTGATGCCTCTGTGATAACAGATTTAAGAAGAAACCAAAACAAAGTTTGGGSGTAGTTGTAATTTTCCAGCTAGAGAGGAGTAGGAGTGAGAATATGTGAGAGGAACAACAATGGAGGCACCAAGGTCAGTGCAGAAGGAGGGGGAGGAGGTGCTCCAGGCCCTGGAGCTGAGATGTCCCTGCAGCCTGTGGTGAGGACCGTGGTGAGACAGGTTGTCCCCCTGCAGCCCATGGGGGTCCACGGGGGATGCAGAGATCCACTCGCAGCCCGTGGGGGAGGTGCCCATGCTGGAGCGGGTGGATACCAGGACGCCATGGTCCGGCAGGAGTCCCAGTGGAGAGAGAGGCCTTGCTTCCAGGCTGGAGCAGCCGTCCTTGGAGGACTGCACCCCGTGGCAGAGTGACCCAGCAGAAGCAACATCTTGGGTGATGAACTGACCAAACCCCCCACCCCATCTCCCTGCACTGTCGGTGGGAGGGAGGGAGGGGTTGGGGAGAGATAAAAGTGTTTTTAAGGGCTTATTTTACTTCTCGTTCTCCTACTCTGATCTTGTTAGTAATAAATTCACTCTGTATCATTAAGTTGAACTAGTTTTGCCCTTGAAGTGTTTTCTCCCGGTCCTTATCTCAACTCATTAACCCTTTGTTAAATTTCCTCTCCTCTGTCCAGTTGCAGAGCAGAGGAGAGTGAGTGAGTGAGTGAGTAAGTGAGTGAGTGAGTGGGCTTCTCGTGGGTGCCTGGCGTTTGTCAAACCACAACAACCTGCCATCAGGAGGGCAGCTCTGCCAGTGAGAGGGAAAGAGGAGCAACCACCTCTGCAAAGAGGAGCTGTGGTGGAGCAGGCTTTGCAGCAGCTAAGACCTTCCGATCCTCTCCCCTCTGATCAGAGATTCTAATCCAATCCCAGAGTAATTATATGTTTAARTATTGTATACATGTGTGTGTGTATTTATGTATGTATACACATAGACACATACGCAAAAAACCTTCCACTTAAAAAAAAGAAGGAAAAAAAGAATAACTTTTAATATCATGGACCACAGCTGGATTCTACAAACAACCCCAGTTTCAAATTTTTATCAATAAGATACCAAAAATAATTAATAAATCAAAAATAAATGGAAAGAATGTGGTTTATGTATTGAAAGGGAAAAAAAAACCCTCAAGAAACTGCACTTCTAAAGCAAGCTAAATATACAACCAGCTCTGAAAAAAGAGGAACCTAAGAGCACAAAAGAAATGTATTTTCTCAAAGCAGTGTTCTATTGTTAGGAACAAAAAAAATTGACGATCCCAGTCTGGCACTGTTCTTAAAAATTTTCTTATATTAGCAATTTTACACACAATGAGTGAATACTAATGCATAATGAGAAAATATTTCTTTCTCTTGGATAGGCTAGTTCTTCTCAAAAAGAAAAATAAAAGCTCTTCTTTTCTAGTGTCTCATGGAAAGGCACTTCAAACTATTGTGGGTGTTAACAGAATTGGAGGAGCAACTAGGGAAAAGAGCAGATGGTCCACTTGCCTGTTTTGTGGGCAGCTGGCTTTCAAGCCAAAATAAAGATGGAGAAGCTCAGAGTGCCAAAATCCAAATCCTGCCACAAGCCACAACCCAGACCCTGCCTCTCTTAACCAGGAGGATCTAGGTTGTCCCTAGGGAGTCCCAGGGGAGATGCCCTTCCTTCTATATGATTCTGCACTGAGGGTTGGGGAAGTGGTGCCAGAAAAGGACAGTGTGAATGCCTCCACCTTCTCCAACTCTCCAGTTTAGACTGTCCTTTCATGAGAAAACCTGCTGCAGACTGACAAATGCTCTCTAATATTGTTTCATTGGGAAAAATAAAGCTCACAGCTTTGGCCTTCAGGCTCAACGATTTTCTCATACCTACCTACACAGATTTTTCTGATTCTGCTGCAGGAAAAAGGGCTCAGACAGGACTTTAAAGGCAAAATTGGCACAACAGAGCCTAAGCCTCATTGGCAATCCTTCTAACTAGTCCTCTTTGGCTGAAGGTAGGGTTGACATTTCCCTGAGTGTAAGCTTGAGAACATTGATCAGAGACAGTGATTGAGGGACAAGAGAAATTCTACAGACCCAAAGACCACTTAAATGAAAGGTGAACTAATCAGGATACCATGCAAAGAGAACTTAATAACTCATTGCCTTTTGAATTTATTAGGTTCTTTCCGTCTCATTTCCAAGTCTTCCTCTATGTGTCCTTGACTCTGATCTGTTGTGATTTGTTATATACTGAATATTATGCAGGGGGAAAAAAAGTCTAAACATGTTAACTCTTGCTCATAAATTCCTGATAACTAAAATAATTTATAACTTCTCTCTCCATCTCTCCCTCTCCCTCTGTGTCTCGTCTCTCCATGTCAATATGTTGTCATGTCTACAGCAGAGCACAGTAGCTGTTGCACCTTAGTTATACAATGCAGCTGTTCTTCAGGGACAGAATTGGAAAATTTCTTGTAGTATAACTGAATGGATAATGCACATTGGCCGAACAAAACATTACAAATTGGAGCGTGAGAGGAAGGGATTGAGTGCACCCTTGGCAAATTTGCAGATGACACCAGGCTGAGTGGTGTGGTTGATGTTCCTAAAGGACAGGATCCATCCGGAAGGACCTGGACAGGTTTGAGAAATGGGCCCATGGGAATATCTTGAGGTTTAATAAGACCAAGTGCAAGGTGCTGCATCTGGGACAGGGCAASCCTTGGTATCAATACAAGCTGGGTAATGAGCAGATGGYGAGCAGCCCCGCTGAGAAGAACTTGGTGGTGCTGGTGGATAAGAAGCCAGACATGACCCGGCCATGTGGACTTGTAGCCCAGAAAGCCAAACATGTCCTGGGCTGCATCCAAAGCAATGTGGCCAGCAGGGAGAGGGAGGGGATTCCGCTCCTCTGCTCTGGTGAGACCCCACCTGTGTCCAGCTCTGTGGTTCTCAGCACAGGAAGGCTACTGGAGCGAGTTCAGAGGAGGCCACCAAGATGATCAGAGGGATGGAGCACCTCTCCTGTGAGGAAAGCCTGAAAGAATTGGGATTGTTCAGCCTGAAGAAGAGAAGGCTTTGAGGTGACCTAATTGTGGCCTTCCAGGACCTGAAGGGATCCTACAAGAAAGACAGACAGGGACTTTTTACAAGGGCAGGCAGCGACAGAACAAGGGGGAATGACTTCAAACTGAGAGTATATTTATTTTAGATGTTAGGAAGGAATTCTTTCCTGTGCAGGTGGTGAGGTACTGGAACAGGTTGCCCAGAGATGTTGTGGATGTCCCATTCCTTGAAGTGTTCAAGGCCAGATTGGATCAGGCCCTGAGCAATCTGGTCCAGTGAAAGGTACCCCTGCCCATGGCAGGGGAGTTGGAATAGATGATCTTTAAGGCCTCTTCCGACTCAAGACATTCTATTCTACAACTGGAAGACTGGAATCTGAGTTTAATGTATTCAGTTCTTGAGAAAGAGTGTTGTTGAGACAGTTCTTTGTGAATCCTCACATTTCTCTGCCTGCTCATCACCACATGCCTACCCCTCCATCATGTGGGCATAAAAAATTTACTTCTTCTTTTTCGTAAGACATTTTATTGTTCTCCTCCCTTATTTCACTTTCACTTCTTGTTTTATGGGGAACATTTTCTGCAGAGCAAACAAACCAACTCAACATTAATCTCAAATGTCTATATTCTCTTTAGTYGTTATGTTTTTTTCTCATTTTTGATGACAAAATAGCTCATGCTAGCTATCCAGTATGAGATATTTTGTGTTCATATGCATTAAAAAAAGGCACATCCAGAAAACACTTAATGTCATTCTATAATGATGCAGAAGACACACATCTGTATTGCATATTCAGACATCAGACATTTCTGCATCTCACTCCAGTAAAACCACTGCATTAGCTTCCACCATCTCTTTGTCAATTCTACAAGTAGACAGTTGTCTCCTTCAGCATAAATTCATATTTAATCTTTTTTTTTGTTAATTATGAAAGTTGTTCGAGTAATTTTTCAATTGCATGGTTATGTGTCACAGTGTCATGTAGGAATATATATGCCAGAGAATTGCATTATGTTTCAGATTTGTTGCTGCATGTGATCCAGCTGCTAATTTAAATAAATCTTGAATTATCAGTGTAGAGGATTTCATAACATTTTCATCACTTAAGCTTGTCCTTCAGGCTAATTTTTAACCTACTGGAGAGGATTTGAAGGCTTGTAACAGCTAATGCCAACACTTCCTACATCTTTTATTTATGTGAAGGTGTTTGCCCTGAAGTAAATGACCAGAGTGCAATCTAATTTCACCTTGGTCGCTTTAATACGGGCTATGAGACACTGCTTGTTCTGTACTACCTTGTTTTAGTACGTGAAAAGTAGAATCAAAAAAGGTTTGAGTTCAAGTCAGCCACGGGAGGACTAGAGAAAGAGTGCATCCTAAAATMATGACTTTTTGAGAGGATTTTAGCAGTTTTGAGAAACTTTAGATTTTGATACTGGACTGAAATTGGCACATTAAGTGCAAAGAATGTAACCAGGAGAGGTCTTCAGCCTATGTATAGATTAAATGCAATTTTCTCAGTTTAAAAAAGGTGAAGGAACTATATCTTAACAGCAATGATTAATGGAGACAGTATCTAGACAGGCACCTAGACAATGCCTCCCACCTACTTTGTCCGATTAGGGATCATGTCCATCAGCATCTTTKCCAGTATAGCACCTTCTCAGAATCACAGTCTTGAAGGAAATCGGTGGAGGTTAGAATTGGGATTTTAGTGAACCCTATGGAAAATATCTTCCTGCAGGACTTTGGGCTGTCCTGCTCTCAYCAACTTGACCATGTTGTTACTGTCCCCCAGTAACCCGACCTGGGTGTGATCCTGCCTACCTCTACCTCTACAGCACCTTGATCTGGGTCAAAGTGCCTCAATTGCACTCCTCCACTTGAACTTTGCTCTGGAAAATCTCATGTTCAAATGCATCCTTAACAGAGTAGACTTTAATTCTGACCCCACAAAATACCTGCTCTATGCTTTCAAAAACTGCCAGAGGTGTGATCAGATCTTTTGCATCTGATTTCCTCAGGCATGTCATAGCCTCTGGAGAGGTTGTACAGAGTTCATCTGCTCTGGAAGAGTAGGATTTATCTTTCAATTACCAGAGGCAAATCTAGTCATGGTATCGAAACCCTTCTGAACACTTACAATCTGTAAAATCATTGTAGATAGAGGAAGTTATCATTGTTGTTATTAACATTATAAGTCAAGGAGAAAACCAAAGAATGCACAAACTTCTATTTACTCTTAGAAAGCTAAATATTCTCGATCAAGGTCCAAACTTTAGAAAAGCTGACATGTCTGTTYTTGAGGAATTTAATAACTTTGTAGATCTATCACTGAAAGAAAATTAGATGTTTGCACACAGAAAACTGCATTTTTTTCTTAAATATATGAGGAAAAGGCAACTTGACAGATTACCTTGACCGATGGAAGTAGAAAACCAAGTCACATGCATCACTAACATTTTCTGATCAGACTTTCTGCAGTCAGTTCTCCTCTACAAGTAGACATGATACTGGAAATAGGTCTTCAATCACATTAGTGCCCCTGTGGGTAAGAGTTCATAGCAATGAGGTTGGGGCAGACATTGGGTCTGATACAGAGCAGTTCTGTACACAATGTTCGTCTTTAACCATCACAGGTTTAAGCTCTTTCAAATTCAAAATTATCTCTTCACCTTTGCAGAACAGTCATGCATCACTATACTTGCTTTCAATTTATCATCCTTCTCCTCTCTCAAACACTACAAAGTTGTATAATAACTGGCTGCTGTTTCTTAGTCTTTGATTCCATCTTCTTTTTAATCTTTTTTTTTTTTTTTTGCTGACCAATTCAGACATTATGCAATCACATACCCTTAAAAAACCTGACCAATTAACCAACTAACCAACCCAAAAAACCCCAAGACAAAACCAAACCAAGAAACAACCCAACAAAAAACTCGTGCCCTTATTTATTCTGCAGGTGACTTGATACTGTTGTGGTTTTAATTAATGTATTTGGTTTGGTGCCTAGGACAGCTAGAGAAGGAGATTTTGACATTAACTGCTTGTTGCCGGGCATTTCGATATATTGGAAAATATTTACTGTAGGCAGGTTTTATATATTCTACAGTGATGTGGAAATCAAATACTTGCACACGATTTCCGTGGACATGATGTTTGCTGCAGGAGCATAGGATAGTATTTTAGTTGCCCTACTCCAGTTAGTGAGGTTGAGAGTAAGTGGCATACATGTTTATTCCTTTTCCAACAAGTTGGAATGTTTCACTATTGGTTTAGATATTTTTCAAAAGATGCAGTGGCATTTTAAAGATATGAACAGAACAATTCTATCCAATTTTTAAAATAGTATTTTTCTTTTTGTATTAAACTGATACTGTTGAAACCAGAAGGACAAGTATTAAATTTTCCATGCATTGCTGCTAACATTTCCATCCTTTTTTCACAATGCCTTGAGGGAACAATTCAAGTCACAGGAACAGAGACAGCAAAGGGCAGCAAAGAAGTGTGCAACATTAATTTAAACTGAATCCTAATAAAGTCAATAGTAATTGCTCCGTGGCTACAATGGCTTTTAATCATGTCCTGAGGGGTAGCTTTATAAAAGAATGTAGGTGCCAGCATTTTTGTAGATCCCACTTGATACCTATTTGCATGTTTAGATAGCTGAATAGTAGTTAAATTCTGCACTATCAGATATCCTTATGTCTCAGACAAGGTCAGATGTATCTTCTGCTGCAGTCTGTGTTACAACTTTCTGAAGCTGTTGGGARCCACCACTGTACATAAAGTGACTAGGAGAGGTCATTCAATTCTTCCCCGAAGGTGAGAAGGCAAATAGTACTYTTCAACCACTCATCACTGATTTCTACATGAAAGGCAAAGGCAGCTCGGGAATTTCAAAGTACTTGGAAATAGAAGTTTTGCTGAGCATAGTCCTACACAGGCAGGTGTCTCTGCATGGGTGAGTGGGAAATGATGGGGAGAGGGAGAGCTGGGTGCTGTGAGAAAGCTTGTAGAAGAAGCCTACAAAAGCAGCAAGGGTAGCATTTTGTGACGGGGAAAGAGCCAGCAAGACTCTTCTCAGTTCCTGGCCAAGAGAACCCTTGTACTGAGAAAATAAACATATTTACAGTGGCTGAGGCAATCTTTGTTGTGGACAAGAAAACAATAYCTTGTCCATTCTTATGAACAAAAGCTTGCAGAACAATCAAAGTAAAAAAAAGTGCTAGATTCAAACATCACATTCTCCAGTTGTCTGGAGTAATCTACAAAACTTTAATCTCTGGCTAGCTGTTTGGATTAAGAATTGCATGCAATGTGCCAATGTAGTGTCTATTTGTCCCATCCATTCCTTTTCTAGCAGCTGCTGTGTCTTTATCTGTGATACAGTTACAGTACACTTCCTTACTTCTTCTTTTCTGAATCACTTTGGAGATCAGCTRTTGCTATTTCCTTTTAGTCTTGGTGTTCTTTATACAGTTAATCTGTGTAATTCCTAGATCTTTACTGAAGCATTTGCTTTCAGGGTCATTTAGACACTTGCTTCTGCCTTAGCGTGTTCCCAACATCTGCATTTGAACAGGGGACATGAAGGCATGTTCTGAGAGCCACACTTTGGTCTGCATTCTGGTCTTCTCTTCATGGAAACTCTATGGCCATGTCCTGAATGCATAGGAGGAGAAAAGATTTGGGTACACACAACATTCCTCACTGGGTTCCCATGGTGAGGAACTCTGGAATTGCAGACAGATAGGGAAGATTGGTGCCCTCCAGCAGGCCCCCGGACCTGTAAGAGAAAGGTACATGGTATATTAYGAAGCACACCTCTTCCTGGCTGTAGGCACAACCTGGGACACATATGGTCTAGACTATTGGTGATGAAAATTTGTTTAAGCTGCTGAAGGCCAGGTACTGCTTTGGTACTTGATGACATTCTTTGCTTGGCATCCTCCTGTGAGTTAGAGGTGAGTTACCTCTTGCATATCATTGTCTCCTACTGTGATACAGTGGGAGCAGTTGCTCAGTAGGTCCATTTTTGGAGGATATTTTATGGTTGGTATTTTTGTCTACTTTTGTAGGGAGGGACAGTCCTTAAAGATTTTGTCTATACTTGTAATTTAGAAGGCTAGAGCTGACAGTACCCTTTTAGTATTCTGGTACAGTGTTTTTCTGGTTTGCCATGCTTGTTTCATACAATTTGAATTTTTTTTKTTGTTGTAATAAAGTCAATGACTGACAGTGGGATTTCGAATGAGTGTATGTTTGACAGGAGAGTTTCATTAGCCCACTTATGCAAGTTCCCATTTACTTTAACTGTTCAAGCAGAACCTTGGCATAAAACTTTGATGAGGTTCATGATTTTTGTTGGCATGCAATAGACCTTCAAGATGTTCCAAAGTGAATTGCACTGGCATCTGTCAAATGCTTCCATAAGCTCAGATAAATTCAAGTCTCTAAATACTGTTTGAAATCTGCCTCTAATTGAACTAAGCTCCACAATTTCTGGATTTTAAACCTGCTGTCAGGTTTTTTCTTGATTTAAGACCTGCCATATTTAAGGGCATACGATGACTGCACTGGCTGGATGATCTTTTCCAGTTTCATCCCACAGCTCATGTCCATGAAACCCAGGATCACCTAAAAATTGCAGATGTATGGGTCACATGAAATCAGAGGTATTTCCTGCTTTAGCCTGGCATATACTTTCCCCAACCCAAATGATGAGTACTTATCAGTATAGGAAAGGGAAGACAAGCTCAGAAATATTATTTAATGACATCTTATTTTGCAGTAGAATTTGCAGTACTAACCCTAAACCCAGAAAAAAAACAGAAATAACCCAAAGATAAAAAGCTCCTACATTACTTTTTATTTTTGCTTGGCTAAAGCACTGCTGCTGAGACACTCCTGTTGCCATAATAGTGCCCCTCACATCCTTAGCAAATACTGAAAAGCAATCCTTTAACCCATTTTCATCCAACTGTAGCTSATGTTCAAATCTGTCTTATTACATCAGCAACACACAATATTTTTTAATAGTATGAAAATACTATCCTGTGCCCATGGAAAGCAGTGCTAAGACTCCTCCYATTAGAATGCAAATACAGTGGAACTGCTTTGAGATTCTGCTTCAGTGTGACTTCCCTAATGTTTTCTGAACTGAAAATGTATGGGAGTGAGCCTGGTTACTATAGCAGCTGAGTATTTGGTTAAGTATTCAGAATTTCTATCTGCGCATCAGGTTTATGAACCTTGTTCAGTAAGCTAGAAGATGTAGAAGATAAACATTTGAATGAGTGAAAACATTTTGTTGTGACAATTTTGAAATTAAACATTCTAATTTTTCATCTTGAAAATGTCTGTACAGAATGGGAAAGTAAACAACAGCCAAACTGACGTTACCATTCCAGTAAATATGTCAGATTACTTAGTGCAAAGGGGAGCAGAAGTAGCTGTTCAGGAACAATTCAGAACATCCTGTACCCTTTGCTTCTGAAAGCTGAGTGTTGATGTACCCATATGCAGAGCAGGGAACTGCATTCTGGTCACCACAACTCAACTATCTCATCGGCTCTGTTACCGACTTCAAATGCTGAGCCTGGACTGAAATTAGAGGAAGTGGATCTTTTTCTATCTTTGCTAAACCAAGCAGCAAGTTTGAATCAGCCAGAACACCTTTATGGGGTAAACAAACAACTGCTCAAATAGTTAAGTCTGCCCTTCTACATGAAAATTTGAATAACCTCATGTATGTTAATGATTTCTTTAGGCAACTGTCATTCTCCTTTTAGGAAAAATTAAAGTGTAGCATCCCACAAAGACCAGCACAACTCACTCTTTGCCATCCACACAGTGGCTGGAGTTGCCARGTGCGACAAACCACCCCAGGAGGGATTTCCAAAGAACAGCACTCTCCCCTTAAGACAGCTCTGCAACTGTCAGACGGGAAGGATGCTGTGGACAGAAAAAAAAGTCTACCACCACACTACTCTCCTAAAATGCAGTCAAAGTGCACCAAGTAAATAGAAGCAAAGAGACAAAAACATGACACTGCAGAGATGCTTGCACCCTGAGAGGCTCAGAGAGTTCATCACAGAGAGGGTCTGTCCAGCTGAGGAGATGTGCATCCCTGCACAAGATTTCTTTCAGTCAAAATCCGAGATGATGGAGGTGCATTTGAGAGTGGGGACAGATTATTTTGGATCTCTTTGCTGAATTTGGTGCTTACATTACCTCTGCAGTTTAAATGCCCACTCATTATTCTGCTCCATCTCTAAAGTAAATTTACRTACCTTGAAAATACTTTCAATATTTGAGCCCAGAGTGATCCTTTAAATTGCTTCAGATTCCTCTGCTATAGCAAAAGTTTGCAAATATTAATATTGTTTGAAGTACTACTTAGTTCTTCTACCTGTTAATAGAAAGAGCTGCAATTTATGTTACAAAAGTCTCTAAACAAAGTTCCATTCTCTATCTTTCTAACAAGATTAAAATATTTGCATTTTTTATGTTTATTATGCTGAATATGGTGTGTTATCTGATGAAGTCCATCACTCAGACTTTTTAAACTTCTGATTTCAATCTGGACAAACCCAAGGACTCAGAACGTATCCCAGTATTTCAGGTGTCTCTAATCATGGTGTCAATAACTACCACAGAATAATTTCACTCTGTTTCCACTGAAGCAAATAACACAATGTGGAAGTCCCTTGGTACATACAGTTCCAGAAGGTTTTGCACTTTCTTAAACAGGCTTTGGAGGAAGTCCTAACGAGCTATTTCTGGCTGATGTCCAGTTCAGCTAAACGAAATACCATGTCCTTGAAAACAAAGGAATAAGGTAAAGCTCAAAATATTCCACTGGAGACAATACCTTCATTACTACTCTGCTTCAGCAATTTATGTCCCACAGATAGACATCATTCCTCAGATTAAGCATGCTACACAAAGATGAACATTTTCAGGGCAGGAAGCCACTAATTTCTTGTCACAAGCTGAATCTGCAACAGCATATTTGTTTAGACATAAAGCGACTACAATTGAAAGCAACTCCCCCTGGTCTGACCAGCTGTGCTTTGGTTCATCATGTGGAATGGTCTTGAAACACATCCTCTGGTTTCCTCTTAGCGGAAACAAAGCTGGAAGACATTTGCAGAAGCACAGCAAACAGCCATTCATTCAAAGGGCCAGACTATGACCTCCCTCTAAAATAAACCAGCCTGAAAAGCATCTAATGTGGACAGTGAGCCCTCACCACCAGCTGTTTTGCCCTCCAAATTTTTCCTGTTGTGCCAGACCATGTGCCAATGTCACCAGTAGGTCGGTATAGGCAAGGTCAAATACTGTCCACAAAACCAGCCCAGGATAATATTTGTTCCTTTAATGCAATTTCTTTAACTTTGGGAGAGAAAAACTTATTAAACTCATAAACAAGTACAATGCATGATATTTATAAAGTAGCTAACAGTTTTTCTAGTGACCTTTTCATAAATRCATGCTTTGTGTAATTAAAAATGATCTAGAATGGGATTATTAGAGCTATAGGACAAAATTATCATATTACTGGTTTTATTAATGCGCCATTCATCCAGCTGTTCTCTCTTGAGAAAATCTGTTCATACTGTTTTTCCCTTGAAATAACGTGTCTGCATCCAAGACTGTCTGTTCTGCTTGCTCTTCATGATCCTCATGGACCAGAAATATTTTATTACCCCAGAATACTACCATGTACTTCAGAAGCAGAAATCATCAGTTTCTTCACAGTCTTTCACTGAAGCTTGAAGGGTTTAACAATAAGTTGAAATAAATGATAATGTAGTCACTTTGATATTTGCCTGTTCATACCCAAGCAGTTTCTGATGACATCTTTCAGAAGTTCACAGATCTTAGAGAATAACCTTAATCATAACGTGTCAGGTCATTCCTATCTCATTCTTTTTATTTTTTTTTCAACTTAACAGAATTAGGGAAATTATATCTCAGTAAAAAGCTGCACAAAGTATCCGGGTTTCTCATCTTTCATTGCAGCACTAGGACTGAATGTCAGCAGTGCTGTTCCCACTACCAGGAGTTTGCTCTGACAATTCTATTTACAGAGTATTTATATTCTATTTATTGCTCTTACAGAACTGTATGAGCAGGAACTGCTACTAAAGCAGTCCTCATGCAAAAAAATTTGATTCGGGAGATGTGGCTTTTGCAGGTCTCACTGATTGAACCATTCTTTCTTCTTCAGCAGCTTTACCAGAGCATCTCTCCATCTGCTCTCCTCAGGAACCGAATGTTACCTTTGCTTAACTAAATAAAGAGCATTCATAGATGGGATTTAAATATACGTTTAACATGGAATCTCTTCATCCGAGCAGGCATTATCTGAGGTGGTATAATGCTCATTTTGCATGTGAGTCCTGCATGGGTAACACTTCCATCAAAACACTTGCTGGATTTGCAAAACCTTTAAAAATTTAAACACTTGAATTATTACCAGCCCTTCCCTACACTGTTTTATCTGCCATCTGGCTTCATAGCTTGCCACTGTGAACTGTTGTACAACTTACATTTAATTATTTCAGGAATTAAACAGCTTTTGAAAAACTGTTGCAGAGTTTGACCTCCGCATGAAGTCACCTTTAAATTTTCAGAAAAAATCAGGCTCATGGTATCTAAATCTCCCACAGTCTTTTTCTTCTTTAGTATTTCAAAACAATTAAATCTCGCCTGGTATGTTTGAAGACCTGTTGAACATCACTCAAAAACTGTTTCCCTAAAATAGTCAGCCTTTTTTTTTCTGGCATAAACTTTATAAAACAACCTAACTTCATTATTTTTCAAGGTTTCAATAATCTCACGGAAATTAATTCACAAGATGTCACCTTGAGGACAAGATAAGACTGGTCTGTTAGACTGACTTTGTGAAAATATGACTATTTGACCCTTTCATGCACTTGCAAGGACAAAAGCATGGACTATTTATTTTAACTGCTCTCAGACCCCAGAGTACTCAACCTAGAAAAACACTGGATCTGAGCTTTAAAAGCCTCACATTCAATAATTAAGATCAGTTTAAACTCAGATCAGTTAATAAGCTTTGGAGAAATTACCTGATTGAATTTGTCTATGAATTGCAATAGTCAGACTGTGAATGGCAATGAATTCAATCTATGTGATTTCAAATATTTAAATCTGTCTATCAAACAGTATACTGGATTTTGCTATTAGTTCTGCATTACAAAAGAATTAAAATTCTAGAACTATTCGAGTTGAGCCACAAGGAGGGAGGACTCACATCTCAGCTGCCATTTACTGAAAATCTCCCTTCCCTGAAGGTCTTCAGCTTGTGTTGGAATGCATTTTCTGCATGTAGAGACAACCATCTAAGCAGTAATCCTCCTRAGGTATCAGTGTTCTAAGGAAACTACTTTAAAGTTTTATGGGTCAACAGATAGATATGGGAAAGACATGYACTTTTAAAGAATATCCATAACCTAACACATCTTGGTATATCCCACATTAAACAGGTAACAATCCCCACTGAAGCATACTTACCATGCTAGTTGTGAGGAGCAACAAAGTGAAAGCATTTGACTTAACACCCTTTGGTGCATTTACTCATGTGAAGCTGAATGAGCAGAATTTTGGCCTTATCACGGCTGCTGATGCTTCTCCCAGAGATTCCTGGCTCAATTCTCTGATAAGGCTTAACAGGATTTCAGAGATTTATGCAGGATGTGCTGTTGAAACAGGATGTCCTTGGTACCTTGAGCTGAGTTTTGGCATGCTAAGAGAGCCAGTCAACCTGCAGGGCTTAAAAAGACATGTAGTGAAAAGGCAAAGGGACAAAATTATCACTTCATCTGATGGACACAGCCTGGTACCCCCTTTATACCACAGGCAACAACAACCACCTGAACAATAGCCCTTGGGGGTCCTACAAGGGAGTCTATTGCACTCAGAGGAGATAATGATCCATGTGTAGTYGACCTGAGCAGTGCAGGCCTGTGCTGAGTCCTGCTGTACTACAGATGACTTGGCTTTGAGGATGGTGCCGTGCTGCCCACATCCCTTACTGTACAATAAATGCAGCCAGCTTGTCAAAACCAAAGAACCCATAGGCAGCACCCATTTCTCACCAGCCATGAAGACAAAAGCCTTATCTCCTGACTTTATCTTGAAGTGAAGCAGCATGTCTTCCTACAAACATTCCTTTTTTCCCMCAGTAAATATGATGGATAGAGTTGCTTTGCTTCTAAGAAAATCCTATGAAAACTCTGAAGACGACAGTGCTGGTGGACCTCACCCCGGATGGGAAGTCTGAGCAGTGTGCCGTGGCATGGCCAGARGTCTGTCTTACATTGTGTATCATTGGGGGTTCCCAGCATCAGAGGGGGCATAAAATACTATAACTTGCTATCCCTTTTGTGGGATACTAATAAATTGGTTAACTTTCCTGATAGCGCTTTTGTCTTTCTTTGTGAGATTGAAAAAGCACCAGCACTTCCTGGTGCCAAATAGACACTATCTGGGCTGGTCTGCAGAGATTCATGGGATCCCCTTCTTACTGTTATTAGCATTATTTTGACAGAAACCACAAAACACTTTCTGAGATGCCTGCTATACCTACTACTCCAGGCCCAGCAAAAGCCTGGCTGTGTGTCCATGGCCACACAAAATACTCCTGATGACACACACAGGACACCCAAGTGGCAGTGCTGACTGACCAGAAAGCACCAAACTTCACCCATCTTCAATCTGGCCTGGAGGGAATGGGGAGAAGTGCATCCTGTTATGCCCAGAGGGAAGGTCCTGGGACCCAGGTGCAGCTGGGCAGCAGCTGGGTACAGCATGTCCAGGCAAGAGAAAGGCAATGTTTGCCCGTGTGTTTGGGACAACACAGACAGATGCTGCTTACAAGATATGCACAGAAAGGCATCCCCTTAAAGTTCAAAGAAATTTCTGCTTTTAAGAGTGTTTACTGCTTACGCGTAGGACATTCATTGGCTCATTTTAAGTGACCCAGGAGTACTTTCTAGGTCTCTCTACCCTTTGCCTTAATAATTTGTGCAATGTAGATAATGAGAATTGCTTTGCAAATCATTTTTCATCTGTAAAATGCTTTGAGATAACGAGATGAAAGACACAGGGAGCCTCATCTTGCCAAGCGGAGATCTGTCAGGATCTCCCAGAACAGAGCCCAGTTAATATTCCAGGAACTGAGATATTGCTATTGAACATTTCAGGTGATGATGTCCTTCTCACACTGGCTGTAAGCAATTATTGGGACCATTTTCCCAGATTTTCTCTCCCTGCAGGCTTTGGTATTCAGCCAGGTCAGTTTTTGTCTGTCTCTCTTCCCTCAGTGAAACTGTCATAGAAGTTGGCTTACAGATACCCAGGCACAAAAATAGTTAATTACTTCCAGCCCACCTGAGGGGAATCTTCCAAGGCACCTAGGCATTTAAACCCCAAAAGACAATGATCTGTAAGGCAACAGCCAACCATGGGAGATAACTCACAGTCTTCAGCCAGGCATGGGATAGAGAAAGGCAACTTAAGGTGGAGTTCAAGTCAGGCAGCACATTGAGAGGAGGCATTCTTATGCCAAGCAGTTGGAGATGTGCCTTGGCAGACAGGCATGCTGCAATCCTGCCCACCTCTTGGCATGTATGCATCTAACCACTAATCTGAGCAGATGTTGCTGTGTTTATGTCTATTGAGCTGAATACAATAGGGCCAGCATTGATCCTTCTCCTCATGTCAGTGGCAAAAAAACAATGAATATTTTTTCTTTGTTTCTGATTAGGGGGTGGGATTATGGTTAGTGAATTGCAGTTGATCACTTCAGAGTGATTTTTTTTTTTAATATTTAATTCTTGGTCTTTTTTCTCTACTCAGAAGCTGTTGCAAATCGTATGACTTGTGAATTTGTCCTTAAGTTAACAGTTGTGTCTAGCAGAGTGGAAGAGACACTCAAAGATTTTATTCAAATTCATGCTCAAATGTGAGTGCAGCTTGCCTCACAGAGGAACAAATTATTGCCCTGATTATCAGGGAGGGAAGGAGCCAAATATGCACACCGGAAAAACCTTGCACACACCCTACTCTCAGGGTGGTCCCAGGGTATTTCATACAGCTTTTGGATGTGAGATATTTAAACATCTGGAGGTTGGACAGTTGTGTCTCTGTATCTTTAAGGATTTTGCAAACATGTCAGTGAGTTGTATCCTCACTGATGGACTCACTAATGATACAGCCATTTTCAGAGTAAGTGTATGAAAATAACTTCATAACATCAAACATCTTCATAACATCAAACATAATCATAAGCAATATCATTTCCCAAATGCCACCAAAATTGAAACTGTAACAAATTTCAGCCATCTAAGCATCTGAACACTTTCTTTTGCTACATAGCTTCTCCAGGGGAAGGAAAAGAAAAGGGGCTGTTAAAGCTCTCTGAGGCTGGAGGGAATAAATCATGCAGCTGTAATTATTAACAAAGCTACAGACTTTGTACATAAAATAGATAAAATTTATTATTACTTTTATTTATAATATTTAGCATGGGCATTTCAAAGTCATGCTTATCTTATTCATTATCTTATTATCAGCATTGCCACAGAGAATAATTCTTTAAACAATCAGTGAAGTTTCTAGAGGTGTCCATTGTGAACTCTGTTTTTAAGATCTATGAGAGCAATAGACATAAATGTTCCCATACATGAGAAAAGCTTGGAACTGGAGTTCATTGTGGCATATATATATTTACATAAATATTTGAGCTACTAAGCAGAAAGCATGGAGTTATGTGGACACCATGCTCGGATAATTTCCTCTCCTTTGTACTTTTCCTCCTGAATAGGTCACCAGCTTTTTGATCTTTTCTGGCATAACAACTCATCGTGTTGCTGTRTTCCACTTGGTCATCTTTTGTCATTAGAACTTACATTCCTACATCAGGTAAGTATAGAAATTACTCTATTAAAGTCAGTGTGACTTCCAGTTAGTCCAGAACAGATGCTAGAAAAACACAGATCACTTCTGTTTACATGGTGGGCCCTCTGGACCAGTAGATCAGTAGACGAGACTTTCCAGTTTTGCCATTACTATGCATAGATAATTTTTTATGTCAGAGAGATAAAGAGGATGAGTATTTTCATTTTTTAAAACGTGGACAATACTGCCAAGAATTTGAGAAATCAGAGGCTGAGTCTGCTCTTCCTTAACACAGACTTCTATTCACACATAGCTTTGTGTAYGTGTCATTGGAATCAATCTCACAAGTTCTGACTGGGAAATCATTCTTCTAGAAAAAAATGTTTTATAAAAATACATGGGTTTTAGTATTATACAAGCTGGGATTGCCTTATGAAGTCTCCCAGGTAATCCTGTAATGGTGAAAAATAAGAACTTTCTAATACTTACAAAAAGTATATTTGTTTAGACAACTGTGCACTTTAATCAAATATTAAGGGCTGTCAGCAATCATGTTTTATGGATTTTTTCATCTTTATTCTAGACTATTATAATGTTAATGTATAAATATACATTACTAATACATTAATATATTAATATTTTATTAAATATATTTATATGTTTGGTTGTGCTTGGTATTTTAAAAAACCCAAGTTTGTTGCATTTTAATTGTAGAGCACAATGTTTTCTGTGGTCAGACCAGTTAAACAGCTATCATATTACCACTTAATCAGAATTTTAATATCTACCTTTAGATGATAGTCCTTTCAAATCTTTCATCTCACATTCTTCCCTTTTTCTCATCTTTTTTGTCTGTTTCCCTATCTTAATATTGTCTGCAACATTGTAATACCTTCTTTATATTCATATATTTGTATTATTTTGCATAATAATGTCTTTAAAGATTTCCTTTATTTTTTTCCTTTGTCTTTCCTTATAAATTTTCCTTATAAATATTATAGGGCTTCAAAATATTACCATAGTGTTGAGACTGGTACTTCTCTCTTTCTATGATACTTAATCTTCCTTCCAAAAAAAGGGAAAGGAACAAAGCTGACGAGGGAAATAAAGATGCCTGAATGCTGGTCCTATAAGCCTGATCTCCCACAGTCAATGTGAGCCTTTTTCCTGTCTTCATCTGTCTTTGGAGCAGTATAATAGCAATACAAACACATTCCCATATGCAAATATATTAAAGTAACAAAAGTCTGATCAGCCTTTCAGAGCTACTTCTAGCATTTTCATTTCATAAACAATAAACCCCATTTCTGTTAAGTAATCTGTCTATGCTCTTGGTATGCATTTAGAGAGGCATCTAATTTCTCTACAAAAGCAATGAAAATCCAGATGAACTTCACAATCCTTGCTGTGCACAGTCCCTCCATGAATTCAAATTCAATTTCTAGCTTCTCTTTATAAATGATTTTTTTTTGAATAGCAAAACCAAGTATATTAATGTCATAAAAAAACCCCAGTCTATGAATATGTGTGTTTATGTTATGACTTTTTTAAAAYCAGTGCTAAGTACCTGTTAACAGAAAAATAAAAGTCCCTTTTTTTTTCTAAAGGAAAGCTGAATGCTTCAATCACAAGTCTATTAGGAATTGTACTTTGATATTCCCAAAATTTTGGCTGAATCCAAGTACCCAAATGCTGCCACTTACCATTGTAATGAACAATTCTTCTGTCATTCTTGGCTGCAGTATACATCACCCGAAAGGAGTATACATGGAGATGTAACTGAACTGAAACTCTCAGACAACTGCAAGCAGAAACTTTTTGAAGATTCTTTTCAGGGTCTGAACAAGCTGATGAAAATGAATCTGCACAGGAACCACTAACCAAAGGCAATAGAAATGCCTCATGATTTAAGCAAGAAAATGGTGAAAACTGAAGATAAATCTTTTGCTAACTTTGCAAATCCTAGGGAATTGCTAGCTGATGAAAACCATTTATGTAAAGTACCAGCTGAGTTTCCATTTCCTTCAACTACTCCGTATTTGAGAAATAATTGCACATTTTCCACCAGCAACATTCCTTTCAGCACTTACACAGTAGCAGAACTATTTGAAGGAGAATCAGCTTTGCAATAATCCCTGAAGAAAAAGAACCAAAAAACCCAATGTCTCCCAAAACAAACAAAACCCTCTAAAATCCCAACTGTTTCCTCAGGGAGGACTGCTTCTTCCACACCTTGCAACCACAGGACCATCCACCCTCTGGGCAGTGCAGGATCTGGTGTGGAGGTCAGGCCGAGGGTGCTGCTGCCCAAATCCTGCCCTTTGCTTGCTGATAGCCAGGACACAGCTGACATGGAAGGCTCCCTGCAACTACACCTACCAGCTGGCTTTACATCTAAAACCTGCTATTCTTGAATTCAACTACTCAACAAAAGATAATGGCCTGGGGAGAGCTTTTATTCCATGTTATTTATAGCTTTTTGACTCATCTTTTAATCATAGAAGAAAAATGCAAACTCAGGAGTATAAACATGTCTAACTCCTCCTGCAACCTGCTTCCCTCCAGTAACTGTAGTTAAGAGGTTTGATGTTCAAGGACTTTATGATGAAGAGCTTAAGCCCTTCAGAAATCTGAAAAATGTTCCTAACTGCAATTTTGGAGTCTTATTTACCACAGAAGTTAATCTCAGTCTTTCACTAAGTTAAGTACAATTTCTTTGTCTGGCAGAAGAATATCACCTTTGTTAGAGGGTAGCAACAACCGTGCTATTAGAAGGAAATCAGTCAAAACCTGATACAAGGTTCAGTGCAAAATTCAGTGCAACATCTTTGATAAATCCTTCAAAGTTCAAACAGTGATTTTCTTCACTGACAAACAGAGATTTGAAGGTGGATACACACAGAGGATATTGTGTTTGAATTTGTCTTTTAATAGCATTAACTAAGCTCTGAATGGTACCAGTTTTATCTTCCAACCTAATCTGAACTATTTCTCCAGTCATAAAGTGGACTTAGTTTCATTATGCTTTTCATGAATCCCCTTCCTTAGAGGCATTGGACCTTGGTGAAAAAAAACCAGCACTTTACTGTGGCAGGGATAATACATAAGCTGAGTTTTATCCATCCTCTTTTTTTTAAGACTTTGAAAACAACAAAATAGGATTTAAGATTTAAGGAGGTCTTCCTTAAGTGTATGCACATGAATAAGGAGGTGCCAAGGGACAGAATGATGGTGGAAGCTCTCATGCTTTTTTTTGGAAATCACATGTGGATGTGTCTCTGAAGTGCTATACAGTAATGTCCTCGCACTTACAAAAAAGGGTGAACTGGTCAAGGATAAAAGGTCAGGGGAAACCTTGGTTGATGCGACAACAATGTGGTGAAGGTCAGGATCCTGACTGGAGTATCCTGCAAAAAGCAGGGCTGTAATCCTTGTCTTCAAAAGAAAAATCCAAGAGTCAAATGGCTTACCCAGAGAGGTTGCAGGGTGTGCATCCCTGGAGACATTCAAAACCCAACTGGACACAATCCTGAGCAACCTGCCTTAGCTGATACTGTTTTGAGCAAAGGGGACTGTACTTAATGATCTCAGTGGCTCCTTTCAGCCTCAGCTACCCATCAAATTCCTTGGTATTTTACACTCACAGAGACTATTTTAGTCAAGAGCTCTCTACAAAAGCTAGAGTTTGATGGAAACCACCTCAGCTACTTATGGAAAGATGGAGATAGTGGCTATGTAGATCAATTAAGAGATCTTTGTAGTCTGGTGTGTTTTGACATAATATTCCCCACCAGAAATTTCTTGATTGTCCACAGCATTTATCCAAACTATCTATAAACAACAATGAACTACTGTGCTTTTTGAATGGAAAGCACAAACTTGAATCCTCAAATAAAGCATCTAAGGTAAAAAGCAAAACTAGGTATAGTAAAAAACAAATGTAATATAATGATAGTATGCATAATAATTTATATTACTAAAATATATGTATAATCATCTTGACAACAGCATTTCTGTCTTTCAGGTATTTTTACTTCAACATAACAAGTTATCCCAGCTTTCTGATAGACTTTTTTTGTGAGGCATAACTAATTTCTGGTTTTACAGCCACTTTCATCACATAAAGCAACCAACCTTCGTGTCTAATAAGTAAAATTATTTAGTCTAACTGAGCTACAAAGGGAATCTTTGTGACTGTGCAATTCCTGATTTCTCTAAAGGGATGTATGTAAATGTTAATGTAAATATCCCATGACTGGCAACTAATCTCATATGTGCAATACCAAAACATTAAGCAGATCAGAGCATAGTGAACACAGATCTATGTACCCAAATGGGATTTCAGCTCAGTGTTACTTCTCTTTTTTATTATTTTGGCTGCTTCAATAGCCCTGCCTGACAAATTCCCTGGGTCTGCATCCATGGCCTCACAAAACACTCCTTACAACACAGGCATTGTGTAAGATACCCAAGAACCAACAGTGACCAACTGTTTTATCAGCATGGAAAAATCACCTGAATTGTGAAGGTAACTGTAATTTCATTGGAAAATAGTTCTGCAAAGACTGCAGAAGTTTGGAAGAGTCAGAATCTGTAAAGCTTTGGCCTGATTTCATGAGAAGTGTGATACTATTATATAACTTGGAGTTTCCATTCATAAATATTATACTGACGATTTTTGAGGAAAAAATGTTATGAATTTAAACAGCTTAAATAGTTATGATCTCACTTGCCAGGGGAATTCCTAAATACTTTTTGTCTTTCCTAGCATTCAATTAATTTATTCTTCCTCTTTCATTGTTTATTTTTAAATAATTTTTTACAGTTCAAATCATTCATTGTCCCCCAAAGCATTCAACCACCTGCTCATCTTTCAGTACATATTCCTGTCTAAGGGAAACTGGATTTATACTTTCTCTTATTTAACTCCCTGAAGGCACAAAAGCAATGGTGGAAGTCTAGACTTTTCATGGCTCATATCACCAGCTAAATATAATTTATTTAAAGTAATTGGAAAAGAGCTACTTAATAACAGGCAAGAAACACAGAGGAAGCACACAAGGAGGCACTTAGGGGCCTCCTCAACAGACATGGGTTTGCTCCTTAGAATATTAATTGCATTAGAGGAATACTACATTTCTCTCTTAAGGGAGACATTCTGTCTTCCCCAAAGATATTAATATTCATAAAAATAATCTTTTTTTCTCCTTTCTTGATGATAGCCTTTTGGACTTCAAAGATTAATTTAAGAAAAAAAATCTTTTCCATATAAAATCAAATTTTTTGTGCTTGTCTTCCTTGAACTGAGTGGAAAATCTGCCTGCAATTGCAATGGCACAAGTAGATTAGCTGGGACACAGTTATAGGTATGTGCTTTTGGAAACTATCTAAATTAAATAATATACATCAGGCTGCTACTAAATTATTGCACTTCCAGGGGGCTTTAGTTTTGTGCTAATTAGAATATTTATCTCATCAATCTCTTTTTCGCAAGCAGAAAATGTTCTCTTGTGGCATTGTAAAGGCTTATGTTGGCTATATTGGCTCCTCTACAGTCAGAGACAAGTTTTCTAAAAGTTCCAGACCCTAATGTTTGGGAGCATGACCATCTGCACTGAGTATAAGGGGAGCCTGAGAATCTGGGCAGTTATCCTTGATCTTAAAGCCAGTCATTGTGAACATTCCTGTTGTCACCTTGCTGCCTCCTTCAGGTCCATGAATTATATAAGTTGTTGTCCTTTTATCTCCATCACCTGTGGTTCATTCCCAAACTAGGCATAAAAAAAGAGATTTTCAAAGTTTTCTACTTTCTGAAGGCTTCCTCAAAAAATCTAAGCCAGACCACACAGAGAAAATTAAATTAAGACTGGAACAGGATTTTGAGTGATTTAGAAGTAATGAAATAAGGCACTAAATCCACTTTTTCAATAATTCCCACATATGTGGAATGAAAGCCACGCAATTGGAACTGAAATTTATAAAACACTTTAAAAATTTGTTAAGAGAGTTAATAATGTGCTTTCCCTGCTCTTTTGCTCTTTACAGTTTAAGTGGTGCAGAATCAGTCTTCTACGTTGCCAAAAAAATCTGAAATATTAAACAATTATTCCCAAACACGGAGAATTTGTCAAATCAGGAACCCGTTATAAAAAAGGAACTAATTTATCATTTAACTTAATTTTAAATCCAGTTTTTACAAAACTTTTAGTAAAAAAATTGATTAATGATTTTTAAAGAAAATTTCAGTTTGGTACCAGAATGTGAAATAATCTAGTTTTGAAGATTTCAGATGTATCACATGTACAACATCAAGGCTTTTTTCTAAATACTGTCAGTAAAAGGATTTGTCAAAACTACAGCATTTTCACTATCTATTTTCACCATCCATTTAAATTTAACAAAAGGCCTATTTCAACAAAGAAACTCTTCCAGATTCAGGGAGTTTCCACACAGTTGCTATTAAAGAGGTGGCAAAAATAGGCCAAGTATCATTATTTGCATACTCTTTCTATATTTAATTCTGGTGATGCTCAAAGAAAGCTTGAGAAATCAGAAACTTTCTGACTAATGTTTGCTGGGAAGTGTCCTTACTGGTAGTTGGGAGAAAGAGGAAATTCCCCAGCTGCTATGGGTGCATTTGCAATCTGCAAAGAGAACCCATGTTCAACTTTTTTTCAGTGTTGATGTTTAGAGTCAAATGAGTTAAAACTAACATGATTGTGTATCTTTGTTTAACTATTGACCAAAATGGACCATTGGATTGGGGATCCTTGAACAGGATTTGCTCCATGATGCCATTAGTTACAGTACACTAAGCTTCAGTAACCTGTTTCCCTTGAAGTATTTTGTTCCCTTCCTATGTTGTCCCTCTGATAGACTTTCTGTAGCAAGACATTTCACAAAACCCATGCTCCTGTGATCGGCAGAAAGTTCTTCTCATGACTGATTCATTTCTTATTTTTAATTAGTGTTATAGGGCAGTTCAATAATGCATGTTGCCTAATGTCATCATGTGACACTAAAAAATGTAAAATCTATTTCTATAAGCATTGCTGATAGCCACCAGGCAATGAAATAGGTAATAGAAAGATCTAGGCAGATAAAGCCATTTTCTGGACACACCAGTACTGTCATGTTAGCCTTTAAAACCAGTGCCATAACTTGCAGTTGTCTTATAAATTTTTCTGCTAAAAAGCCAAACAGACTTCTGGGTTTGCTTTTTAACAGCCTTTCCATGAACAGAAGCTTGTGAAATGTTAAGATTTTGAAACATGCAGAATGAGTTCTCATGTACAAAGCTGTGTATTCATAATTTCTGGTCCACAGTGATAATATATTTTTATTTCCAGTAAAGGTCCTGTTCCTAAGTTGCATTTACTGTCTTACCATACTTTTAAAGACAGTGAGATTTACAAGGACATATATTTTTGGTCCAGACAAGTAATAAAGTAATTTTCACATCTAAAAAACCCCCAAAATACCAATTTAACAAATATCACTACTTCTAACTTGCCTTCCTTCTGTTTTACTTGCCCCAGAAGCAGAACTTCACCCTCTTTGAAAGATTGTTTAGACTACCTATCTGCTTTGTGAATTTCCCATGACTACCTCAGCCACTCAGAAGAAGAAAAAGATATTGTATTCAAGGCCATCAAAGACCAGAAATACTCCACAACTGCATAGATTGCCAGGGTTTAAGATCTCAACATAAATCCTTTATCAGTGGCAAAAGTGAGTAAAACACATTAATACCTATTCAAAATAATTTCCCTCAAATATACTAGCAACTGATCACATAGCATTATTTTTACTTATGTTTTAATGTGACAAACTCCCATCAGAACCAATCATGAAGTCAGTCRGGAAATTCCCCCTGAAAACGGCATAACAGCTGACTAATTTCCTCACAGCACGGCCCAGAAGTACACAGATAGAAATAGTATAAGGAAACAAAATTAGAAGGTGGAGGTTAAGCCTATAAAACTTAAAAATTGCCAAAATTAGAAACGTCTTTACAGTTTCAGCTTTGCTTGTTGTATCAGGYGGCATCGCTTCTAAGCCACTCGGTGACTTATCTCTTCCACACCTCCCAAGATCAACCACCTCGTTTCACCAAACCCCACCACAACCCCCAGGCCCAGGGTCCTTTCCCACCTCCARCCTCACCCGAACTGCCCATCTGGCCCCTTTGGTGGGCAGGTCACACTCTGCAGCTCTGGCCTTCTTTCACGAGAAGGAGAAAAGGCACGCATTGCCAGAGGCAGGTAACCGCAAGCGCCGCCAGCATGGATCCAGAAGCTGCCCAAAGCCTGCAGTTGCACCACAGTTACTGATCCTGAGCAGGATGTATGTGAGCATGGGCTCATATGGCTCACCAGGTGTGGGGGCACACCTCGGTGGAGATGCTGGTGGGCACCTCCCCAGAAGGAACCTCTGTGGCCTCAGGGCAGCTCTGCAGCCAGCAAAGGGGCAGAAAAGGCTGTGGCCAAAGACAAACCAGTCTCTACTGGCACTGGACACCTCTTTGGGGGCTATAATGTGGACAAAGTCAGCAAATGGCCTCGGGGTGATTCATCCGGCAAGCCTCAAATCCCTGCCAAAAGGGAGAGTGGTGAGAGAGAATCTCAACTAAAAGACTTGGCATCGTATATCAGGTTTAACCCAAATCTTGGGTATGAATAGATTTACATGCAACTTTTTAAGTTCACAGCCACAAAGCTGTGAACACAGTGCCTCTAAAATGCCAGCCAGGGCCCTGCCACTTGGTGCAATTACGGAAAACTGGAAAGAAAACCGTACAGAGAAGAGCTCCTGGCAGTGTTAATGCAATGTTGCCGTTTCCAGCTGGAGGGCACATTTCTTGTGCCAGGACAACGCTGTGCCTCTGAACATAAGCAATTCCTTTCTCCCCTGTTAGCCACCACCAGGTTTAACAAACAGACTCTGCAAAACTACTGCTGCTATAGATGAGAAAGGCAGAGAGGGACAAGAAAAGGTTCTCTTAGGAGCGAGGGCACACAAGCAGGTTGGCCATGAGAGGACACGAACATGGGAGGCAGATGATAGTCACCATTGCCATCTAATGGCCAGGAATCAGAAACTAGAGACAAAGGAGAGATGATACGAGTAGTGGAGGGGTGAAGAGGGAAGGGAGTCACTTTAGGCATGCGGGCTTGGGGCTGAGCCTTACTGACTGTTCCTGTCTCTAACTGGAAATTCAATTTGTGGGATTTGCATCAGGAAATGGTGAAAGGTGTCTGCATCTGACACGGAACTTTCTATTGAGCCCTGCACATAATGTGTACAGCCAAGCTGTGCTTATCATACGGTTACATGTTCCTTACTGCAAGTAATGTTGCAGAATATCTATATACTTTTGGCTGTTTTTTAGAAAGTAAGAAGTAAAGAGGAAAAAAAAGACCTGTTCCCATTTATTCATTTATAAGGATGCTGCAGGCAATGCACTTCGTTGGTTAAAAATATTAACTGCTCACCAGAGAGAATTTGTGTTTCTTTCCCAAAACCTTTCCAAAGTGCTGCAAAATAGGGGAAGAGCTTTCACCTGCAGAGTGCAGTGTTTCCCTAAAAATATGGCAGCAGCCATGATCATCGACATCCTAAAAGCTACTCTCCCATTCTGTGCAAAAGCTGCTTTTTTACTAAAGACAGCTTGCAAAAAACCAATTACATTGTCTGAAAGAAGGTGCCCTTAATGATCTTGCTAATCAGGGAAATTATGCTGTAAGGTTCAAATATGCACAGCTGTAACAATCTAATTACAGTGACACTTTCTGGCAGCATATCTATGTTTAACGAAGTGCATAAGTATTACGTTTAGCATGTGAATAGACAGTGAGACTAATCGTGTGCTCAAAGTCAAGCAAATTGTTAAGTTCTTTTGTAGATCACATCATATTTAATAGGCAAATTACTGCCAAGATTACTTCCTTTAAAAAAATCTATTATTTGTTTTAAAAAATTTTTTAGCTATTTTGAAACATGCACCTACTTTCCTGGAGGAGTTCTTTTCATTTGTTTACCCAGAACATCATCATATTGCCACTCTAGGCTTCCCAGGTGAATTATGTTGAGATTAAACTTCTCCCTTTTTAAAAAAAAATTGGAGGGAGGAAAATGGCTAAAAATTTTCTTTTGAAAAGAAATATTAGCCATTAATTACAGTGTCTGTTCAACAAACATAGCATATAGTTCAAATATGCAGCCAAAAAACCTCTGGAGCAATCCTTCAGGCAAATGGAATGAGTAAATACAGTCATGGAAATGGAAGAAAACCACAGTCATCCTCAACTATGGCAAAGAATTCCACATCCACTTAACCTGTCATGTTGTAATTTAGTAAGAATACTGCTTGGAACGAATCTCTATTTTTGCACCTTGCTAAAGCATATACAACCATGCTGCATAAGAAGTTAAGACACAAATAATACCGGCCACACTCACCAAAAGATCAACCATTTTATTTCTGGTAGCCTTTCACCCATTTCAGAGTGGAACTGCATTTCTCTCTGGTGTATTGAGTGGATGGTGCACTTCCCTTAATTTTAATGAGTAAATCAGGCTCAGGTTATAGTCAACAATAAGAAACAGATACTTCCAGAGAGGATTTATCTGCCTGCTGTAGACACCTTAGTCTTAGGGTCTTTGGCCTTTGGAGGTGCACGCTTCCCCGTATGGCTGCACAGAGGGAGCCTGGAGTGACTAACTTCGGATGACTAACTATTTAAACAGMTGATTAAAGAATATAAACCCCAACCATATCTTTAAGACCACTGTTTTTCACCTCAGGAACTATGTGGCTTAGCATGCATGATATTCATAAAAGGGGAAGGGGGAGGCGATGAGGGGAGGCCAAGGGGGGAAGAGAAAAAAAGAAAAAAAGATAAAAAAGCTCTTTTGCACTCTGTATTTCCCTTTCAGTTTCTTTCTCAAAACGGATGTGGGGAGCCATTAAATGTCAGCTCAGCCAGCCTGGCTCAAACCTCAGTGTGACAAGGTCATGCAGAGGTGGTGAATGAATGTACAATGAATTCAGCAGAGCACTGCTGGCTGCTGCAGTTCTGAAAGAGTCATGCAAGCAGGGAAAATGAAGAGAAGCAAGAATTTTTGCATAGAAATGGAAAGAAATAAAAGTATATGTGTTTTGTGCTTCATACTTTGGTATTTTTTAGTTCGTAATTTTTAAGTATCACTGTACTTTCAAATCTGGTCTGCTATTATTGTTAGAAAACTAAGCAAGTAAGAACAGTTGCGCTGGCACTATATAAACAGTGACAGACATGCTAGAAATTTTTCTTTGGGCAGAGGCAGAATCTGACAGGTATGCAAAGAAAAAGAATATGGGACAGTCAGGAATGTGTGAGAAGGCTTAGAGAAGAAGGGGAATCAGGCAAAGAGTGAGACCCACGAGAAAAGATAAATTGTTCTTTGTTTTGTTTTATTTTGCACTAAAGCACACACATATATGCACATGAATGTGCACATATACACTCATAAAGCTGCACGGTATGATAATGGTTTATTATATTGAAACTTTTGGCTTTTCACGACTCGAAGAATATATTTTGTGACCTCTACAGTAAACAATGATGCACTCCAAACCCTGCCCTGGGAATCGCTTTCTGTCTTTGCAAGACAAAATTAAAGATTTACCTACTGTTTCCCAACCTATTAATCTGACTTTTTTCCTGCAGCAGGAACTGCCTGGATGACACCATGAGGCAGGTGTGCTAATTTTAACTGCAACTTCCATGAGGATGTGGAGCCTTTCAAGGATCTCAGCAGCAGCAGGCTGTCTGCCTGAGAGAACAATTTCCCCTTAGAGCTGGATTGAAAAAACATGGAAATATGTTTAGGCTTTGCCTTCATATTCTATCAGGACATAGGGTTTAAATATTTTGTAATGGAACAACTCATCTCTTCATTGTTTCAAATGCCACTGCCAAATACACAGGAGAAAGTATATTGTCCTGTGAGAGGCTGTGAGCAAGCTTTAAAATATGGATTAGGGAATAAAACATATAAGCATCTGCCTTAATTAATTACTGGTGTCTGTTAATAAGGTCATTATTCAGACCATGTAAGTTTCTGATTGTTCCTTTATCCATATGAAAATTATATTACAAAGCAAACAGGTTTATGTACTGGAGCATTTTGGGCCGGAAGAGACACCACAGAAAGCCTTTCCTCAAAAAAAGAGAAGAAATTTSGTTCCACATTTGGACCTCAGCTGTATGATCTCCCTCCTGGTCTCAGTGATCCTTGCCACATGCTGCAATTGCAATCTCCATCCAAATGGAGAGGAGAAGCCAATCCTGTAACCCAATTCAGAGAGCTGCTTGTGCCTAAAATCACGGCCATTGCATCAACACTAAAACTTGTCCTCTGTCTTCGCTGAAGGTCTTGGTGGTGTCAGGGTGATGGTGCAGCGGGACAYAAGCACCTTGCTGCAACCAGCTGCTGTGAGTGGAGTGAGAAGTGACCCGGGGCTGCAGTCACAGAGCTGTAAGGGCTCGCAGAGTGGGGGTGTGGCCATGGCTGCGCACTGGGCTCACACATCCTGCCAACCAGGAGGAGTCACACAATCACATTGGAAAAGACCTCTAAGATCATCCAGTCCAACCACTAACACAGTACAGCTAGATCCACCAGTAAACCGTGTCCCTTAAGTGCAATATCTACATGTCTTTTAAATACCTCCAGGAATGATGACTCAACCGCTTCCCTGGGCAGCCTGTTCCAGTGTTTGATTACCTGTTTGGTTAGGATTTTTTTCTTAATATTCAATCTAAACCTCTCACAATGCAACTTGAGACCATTTCCTTTCATCACTTCTGACTTGGGAGAAGAGACCAACCCCTACCTGACTGCAACCTCCTTTCAGGTTGTTGTAGAGAGTCCTCAACCTCCTTTACTCCAGGCTAAACAAGCCCAGCTCCCTCAGCCATTCCTCATAAGCTCTGTGCTCCAGACCCTTCATCAGCTCCACTGCCCTTCTCTGACATGCTCTGGCACCTCAGTGTCTTTCTCCTAGTGAAGGGCCACAAGTCTTTATTTATTCCAGACCTCAGCAACTCAGACACTGCACTTCTGTGAGTGCTATGAGCTTAGGCTTGGTTGGGCTCAGAGATGAGATGTGACAGAAAAGTTTTTTTTGAAAAAAAGAAAACTTGAAAACAGCATTGAAAAGCTGTGTGGAAAATCCTGTGTGGTAGCAAAGGTGTCTCTCCTGGATCTTAATGTATAAAGGTCTGCTGTTCATCTGTCTTTTCTCATGCTAAAAGGAGAATTATCCTTATAATTCTTCAATAGCAGAATTATCAATATTTGTGAGGCCACTATCCCTCCAGAATGTCTGGAAAGGACCAAGTATAAGACATAGAGAAGCATTTCCATCCAAGGTTTCTTTACAATAAGATACAATTTTTGGCTCTTTATTTCATGAGAAGGGCTTCCATTAACATCATTGTGACCAATGTGAGAAGAGGATGCTCAGGCAGGGGATAAGCATTAGCTCCATTGATTTCTTTGCGCAAATTGCCATCCTTTCTACTCAGTAATACGGCACAGACTGTGACCCAGGCTTATACCTTAAGTTTAGTAGTCCTTTAGTGAGCCCAGTGGTTTGCCTGGAAAATACAGGAAATAGGCAGGAGTCTTAAGATCCCTATAAAACCTATTTCTTGTGGGAACCTCCTCACTCCATCAATAGATCCCAGGTTAAGTTATCAGATCTACTTAGTGTTGACTTTAAAGGGAATTAAGTACCCAAACATCTCTGAGGATCTCAGTAATTAATTGGTTACTAAAGGTCTCACCTAATGTTAGCTATCTAAATGCTAAGTGACTATTGTGAGGTAGTCCTTCTACACTCTCCTATGATCAATGAAGTGGCAGTGAGAGGAAACTCTGGAGCGTGATTCATTTCCTCAACCTCTATCCTTGGATTGGCTGAATCATCTAAGACCGTTGCACTGATTATGGGAAAAGTCTGGGTTACAGCTGCAGACCGACTTTAGGTAGGATGACTCGCATCCTCTGTGATGCTTTCAGCAGCACTCAGGATAATAATCAGGGAGTGTCCATTTTTTCTGCAAGCGAGACTAAATTTTTCAAGTAATTTCTGGTTTTTTGAAAAAGATTGTGTCCTTCAGGCTGCTAATAAAAATCCTCCTCTCGAAACACCTCTCACCTTCGTAGAGGACTGATTGCTAATTCTTCCTCTTAGTGGACACGTTTTGTATGGGTTTCCCATCCTGGCTGTATTTCCTCAGTTTGGTTACGAGAACAGGAGCAGTCTCAGGGGCCCTAGGGGAGTCAGGATATTTTACACTTATTRCTTTCCCATTATCCAAAGAAAGAAATCGGATTGGCTTGAATCCTTGTTGGCAGTTCTTTATCATGACGTTATCTTCTGGGTATTCAGTTTTTTTTCTGAGGCTTGAAGTTAGGCTGCTAAGTCTATTATGACACTGTGTTTCTGTATTCCACCATTTAAAAATGGGTATAGACTTTAACCTTTACAGCTTTTCGGAGGTCTTTCATCTTTTCCACATTCTTTGAAGAAGTCCCTAAGTTATTACTTTGATTTGCTCTATAAATATCTTAAGTCAAATTTCATCAGAATGATTCAGCTTGAATACATTTATCTCAACCTCACTGTATAACCCAATCTTCCCTTAGCTTGAATGTCTCTCCTGTCTTCATCTGTCTAAACTAGTGTGATTAAGTCCTTCACACAGTTTACCTTTTGGCACCCAAAGGCACAAGGTATTTTCTCATTTTGCTTAAAATTTCTTAGGGAGACTTAAGTTTTAGCCACTCATTTGCTCAGAAGCTTTTATTTCATGATTGTGGATACTTAATATGCCTCACCCCATATGAAGGCAGAGAGGCATCACCAACTAGATGAGGGAGTAGAAGGGAACAAGACTTTCTGAGACAAATCCTAGGAGGTACAGCAATTATCTGGGGAATGGGAGATCCTGTGGTTTCAAGCCAGACCCCTTCTTGCCTCTTGTCCTAAGACTTGCACTCATGCTTGTGCAACGTTTTCAACCCACCATGGTCTGGGTGAGGGGTGAGGTTCAAGATGCTCTCCTAATATGTTAAAATTTTAACCCCACAGGGTCTGAGTAGCTGGAGGTTGCCACATCTTTGACATCAGAGGGCAAAGAGCAGGCACTAGTACATGCTGCACCTCTGCTCTGCAGAGGGCCAGGGGACATCACGAGTGAGGGACAGAGGGGCTCGGCATCCCCCTGAGCACCCATGGAAGGACCACCTGTGGCAATTTCCTCTGGCCCCTCTATAGTCAAATCCAGGAAACACAATTACAAGCAGACTACATCTTCCCCTGCAGGCTTCCTGAGCTCCCATTGTAGGCTTCAGAACAAGTGTGGCAGCAACATTAAGGCATATTTGGCTCTTTCCCCTGCTCTCCATGCTGCATACTCAAATCTTCAGTGAAGCATTGCCTATGTTGGGCATCTGGATTATGGCAGGCTGGATTTCATCCATCCAGTGCTGATGTATTTGCAAAATCTCAGAGGAATACTGATATTATGCAACCACACGAGTACTTTAATACATCATTTGAAAAGTGGCAGATTTATATAAAGCATTTCAGATGCTGAAAGAAAAATTATCCCAAATTCCCATTTATATATACAAAGTCATTTTACAGTATCTCTTGAATTCTTGTCCAAAAAAAAGCTTGGGTCAAAACTTTGTGTCAGAAAATAATTAATCAGTTCTCTGAGGGAGAYTGATCAGTCTCACTTTTTACTTCATTCTTTCCCCATTACCAAATCTCTCCTTTATCTTTCATTCCTTTCCTTTGCCCATTAATTGAAAACAGTAGCTTTCTCTCCCCAAGACAGTTTTGACTAGAAGTAAAAAAAGTAAGTCTCTTATGTCTCTTATCAAAAGTAAGTCTCTGATGTTCCCATCTCAGCTGATATAGCACACTCTCAGCCTTCCTTATAATCTGGGGATAGTAAGGGGTGGCCACCAAATTGACCTATTTTGGCACCAAACCACAAAACAAATGCTAATGGAATACTAATTTAGATATAAGATCCATAGCATAACTTAGCTTGTGCAAAAKAAATAATGGACGCTTTTAAGGTTTTAAAGTCAAGGTGAGTTGCTATGGATGCTGGGTGCAGATGGGCAACTACCCAGATTAATAAGCATAAATGACTTCTTATGCTGGCTGACTTTCTGTGTTATCTTCCCTGATTCATAAGGGGCTTTGGATATTCGAAAGATTCAATGGCTGAAATAAAAAGAGCCGTCCAATATGTGACTTCTTTGTCTGTGGCTAGTTTCATTTATTAAAGGAAAAGGTTTATCAAACTGCTGAGCTCCAAAAAATTGCCCAAAGCATAATGACATAGGATAGCTCATTTTGAGCAATCCATTCATAAGTACATTAATACAACTCATGCACAGCTCCACTTGGCCTTACCTCAGCAAAACWGTATCCCCCGCAAACACCCACTTGTCCACCCTCTGTTTCATGGTACTATTTATTTTCTCCCTAATGGTTTTTTTTTGCTAGGCATTACCACTAAAAGCATAATTGTAGAGTGGGTAAAAAGCAAATGCAGATGGATGTAAGAAAGGAGGACTGGTTTGACTTGCTCCTCCACTTCAGTAGTGAAGGAGAGGAGAGGAGAGGAGAGGAGAGGAGAGGAGAGGAGAGGAGAGGAGAGGAGAGGAGAGGAGAGGAGAGGAGAGGAGAGGAGACATGGAGGTTTTGACAGCTTGCAGCAAGAAAGACCACTTGCTGCCCTTTTCCATCTCATTCAGAAGTTCTGCTGTTATACTCTGAAAAGGGAAACAGTACACAGGAGCCTATGAGCAACACAAAAGCAATCCATAAGTCTGAAAACTTCAGCAAGCCCTTAACTTAATGACTTGTTTGCTCTCGTCTGGGACAACTGCCTAAGCATTCAGTAGCAATAATATCACTCTGACCAGACAAGCATGGTGGCACCATGGGTGTGACTGAACCGTGGTCACCATGCTTTGCTCTGTTCTCTGCCTAGAAAACAGAAGCAGAGGCAGTCTCAAGAGCCATGACAAACATYCATCTGAAGGGAACCTGACTGGGCTGCACATGGTTACTTTCAAAAGAAGACAACAAAAAGCATCCTGATGAAGATTTAATAAAGGTAATAAATGACACATAGATGAAAAAGAATAACTGGGGATATCTGTTTATCACTTGCCCTCATGTAACAAAAGCACATCTCCGGTGAAAGTGGAACACCATGCATCTGCTGTTACGAGAAAGATTTCTCATACAACTAAAAATTAACTATGTGAATTCCCACTAAATATCACAGAGAAAAGTTGGGTAGAGCTCATGAAAAGTGCTATGAAGCAAATGCACAGTTATGGTCCGTTCTTCCGAAGGAATATAAAGCCTCATGCCTCACTCCAAAGCCCATCGGGGTTCTCACATCAATAATGGATGTGGAAGCATCCACACAGCAGTCTTTACATGGATCCCTGCAACTCTGCCATATCGATCACTTACTGTACTCAGACCTGAATATTTACCTCCAACCTATTTTTCCTGCTGTTTCTAATCTATGGCACTACTTTTTCCTCACTATCTGAGTTCAGAGTCACCATAAAAGATCTTTCCCATAGGCTTTTTTTAAATAAAGCAGTTACCTATTCGCTTTTATTCTCTCTTCTGCTAGTCTTTGCATTCTAATGTGTTAGGAAGCATCATCTTAATATCTTCCAGAAGCAATATTAACACATCATAGAATATTTTCTGAGCATATGTTAAAACTCCAATTACAATTCAGCTAATGAAGCCAGACAAATGTTCAATTAAATAAAACATACGCAGTGCAGTCTATCCACCAAAGTACTTGCCCAGCAGTTGACCGTAATGAGATTATGTGGATTCCTAGCAGATCTGCTTCTTCAAAGCTTTTGGGGTGACTTACTGATGTAGAATACTGCAAATTAAATTGAAAACAAGTGAGTGCTCTTCTCTCTGGCTGCAGGTTGTTCATCACCGGGTCCCTCATTCTTATCAAGAACAGGAAACAGAAAAGCCTCAGCATTTCCTCTTGACTGATTCCCTTCATAGTTCTTGCTCGTCCTCTCCCCTTAGGAAGGAAAAACACCATAAATAGTAGGGTTTCTTCTTTGCCTTTGTTGATTTTAAGTTTAAAAAATGGACAAAACTAGTCTTCAAAATCTTTGTTTGATCTTCAAAATAAATTGTCTTTTTTTTCCAAGTAAACAGCAGCTATTGGCAAAGTCAGCAAATCCAGAGCAAGTTATTTATGGAGCACATGACTATGGAGTTGGAAGCCCATATACTGTAGATGGATGAGGATGCTAAAGCAATTGTGCCCAGTAGTATGGGCTAAAGAAAGATGTTTGAACAAACACCAACAAAAGCTTTTATTTCTTGTTGAAGTATTCTATGGATTAATTGAGACAGAAAACAGAGTACCATCCTGCTGCTATTAATAGAGTTGCATTCCTATTTTTCTGATAACCTCATATTACTCTGGGAGAGGATATCTAATTTTAGATTTCTCATATTAATGGATTTTACAAAAGAAGCATGCTACCTAATTATTAGCAGTATTCCCTTAATGCTCAGAGCCTTCCTTATGGCAGTGTGTTGGAGTTGCAAACATAGAACAAAATGATGGGTTTAGATTCACTGCAGGAATTGGAACAGTCMTTTTGCTCACCAGCAAGTAATAAATGAAGTTCTTGCTAGAACTCTGCCCAAGCATCAGCAGGAGAGAGTCTCTTTAGACATCTGTAAATCATTACTCACTCAGCAATGAAATCACCCCACATTTACAGAGTCCTAGTCCCTCGCTGTTTTGAAGAATTTGAAGCAAATTTGAGATTTTTCAACTTTATAGCAAAGATGGTGATAGTAGTAAGCGGCACATGAACATTAAGTTTATGCATGAGCCCACTGTAGASCTATGTTTCAATTCAGTGTCATCTTTTAACGGGTGAAAATGTGTGGCTGGGTGGATGCTCCTGGGATCCAGATGGGAGAGTTGAGCAAACTGGGGGCTGTGCAGTACCTTCAGTGCTCAGGAGGGATGGGATGCTACAGGATGATGAAGCTTTCCATGAAATCCATTTTGGCTGAGAAGCCTCCATTTTTCCTCTTAAATAATTTTGCCCATGCCAGTGATACATCTAAACAGGAAAGATTCTCCATTGCTCTGCTTTGCTTTCATTCTAGTGGTGTGTGAACTCGATGTGCAACTTACCACCTGGGTAGGGTATTTTCCAGCAAGGTAAAAAATGTTAATGTGAATGACCCTCAGGCTAAGAAGTATAACTAAAACCATGGAGTCAATATAGCATAATGTAATACAATATTATAGGTATACTACAGTATTATATTATTATATTACATTAAAAAATGTACTATAATATTATGCTGCATTTTTATGTTGTGTATCATATGTATTGTATATTCTATGTTCTGTTTTACAGTATAATATGTATATTTTTATATATATAWAAATATGTATTCTATATTGTATATTGTATTATATATATKATATATTATACATATATATATCCTGTAGGTACACATACATATATATAAGKATTATCATCACCACAATATCTGGCCACATTTTCACAGAAATTGTAGAAACAATCAAATTTTTGAGAAGTCAGGCTTCTGCTGTGTGTTAGTCATGGTCTGACCAAACATTAAGGAATTCTGAAGTGATGTAATCTCTAGATCTTCAGTAAACTTAGTCAAGAGCAAAGCACTGGGTGCTCAAAGTAGCTTACATGCCTGTTTCAGGACACATCTTTTCTGCTGAAGCTGACCTTCAGTGTCTAAAGACTGTGTTTCCTGGAATACTGATGTTCAATCTGTGCAAAACCATGGCAATCTCCAGTAAAATTGGAGCCCTATAATTTATGCGTATACAATTGCATTCTCTCCAAATAAGCCAGTGTGGCAGGACTAATGCTAGCAGACACAGTGTGAAATTTATTGTGGGAAAATGATCCCTTATGGAATTCGAGAGTGTGTCTAAATGAACAGAGCTAACATCTACACTCAGTGCGTATTGCGGAGAACTGAAACTTTTAATCTAGTACGTGTCTCCCTCCAACTGTCCATTGCAGGCGTGGCTTGATTTCAGACGTGAATTCTTGGAATATTTCGGCCATTAAGACAAGTGTTGCATGTGTGTAGCATTAAACGCATGTGTCGATACAAACCACAGCCCAGTGGTGGCAGCAGTACGTTATGAGTGGACAAATGCTGCTCGAGCAGGAGGGGGTCTGCACACAAACATGTGATTTGTGCGGAGAGAACCAACTCTCACATCTAGTTCGACCTGCAGGGATGCTCCTCTTTCTCATCCCATAATTCGAATCTCATCAAAATCACAGCTGTGAAATAAAACTTACATTAAAAGTGAGGAAGACTAATCATCCGAAGACAAGAAGGCTATGCATGTAAGTTGAGATTTGCTCTCTTTGGAAAGTTTGGTACCATCCCCAGTTTCACAACCATTCTGTTTAAGGCACAATGAGTAATTGCAATAAAAGGAAGTTGGACTCAATCTTGTCCTTATTAATATCAGTAGCAAACCACCATGGACTGAAAAAACTGGAACCTATGTATTTTTACTCTTTCTCCTTCTGTATGATAGCTTGCATTCAGGTTCGAAGCAGCTGTACACCTCTCTGCATAAATGAGCTCTGCCTGCCTGCCTGCAGTGACATACTTTGGCAATAATCCACCATGTCAATATGTATTAGTGTTACTGTTGTCGTTTTTCCTGAGCATGTGTGCAGTAACTTCCTACCAACCCTAAACCATGCCAGGGAATGCTTTTGTTTCTGTTAGACATAAACAAACTTGTACTTACTGATAATGAGCATGAGGTGACACTTGAGATGACACAGACCCTGTTACCACCAGAAGCTGTGAGCAAAGCCGAGGATTCCTCTTCCTGCAAGGGAAAATGGACACAGCTCCATCTGTTCCCACCACTACTTTTTCTGACAGCAATTGTGTGTGTTGGTCTGTAGGCATGCATCTAAGCCTGACACTTTAAACACAAAAATCACAAGCCTTATCAATTTTTAATCTCTAGCACTGGTCCACACCTTTCTGTGTGGAATAACCTGAACACTCCTATGGGCAAAGTGGTGCATTCCTGGGCGCCCTGCCAGCGTGTCTTAACGGCCCCAAAAGCAAAACTAGTCCAGGTGAGATTGTTTGAAAGAGTGAGACAGTGAAAAAACCTGAGAAAATCCTAAATACCTACCAAGCACAGAGTCCTTCTCAAGCCACACAACCTACATGTGTGACTTTGCTTCAACAAATGTCCCTGCCAGTCCACACCTCTGTTTGCACTCAGACATTGTAATTCCCCTCCTCCATTAAAGAAAAATGTGAGAGAAAAAGTCTTGGAAGTTTCAGGAACTGTGTGAGTGCCAAGGACACAGGTTTGTCAGGTGATAAGAGAGCTGTGAGGTGAGAGACGCTGTGAGAGCTGTGCCTTTCATTCTCAAGAAGGTAAACCCCCCAACACACACACACACACACACACACACACACACACACACAGACTCCTAGTCCATGCCACCTGTGGAATATATCAGAGACAACTAAAATCCCTGGTTGTGGCAGTTACAAGAAGCACTTCTTCTCCCTTGCTTTTTACAAACTGGCACTACGAAGAAAGCATCACATCCACAAAGTTTAAATGACTGGATGCGGTTTACCTCAACAGTTTCATCCCTCACTCCTTACCCTGGTGTAAGATTGAATGTCAAGGATGTGAGTCGGGTTTTGAGCAGAACTTCTGGCCATTTCTACATCTTGTTGGGTGGCAAACTTAGTTTCTTTTATTTCCTTCTTCTTTTTTATTTCTTTTCTCCCAAAATTAAATTAAGAAGGGAGTAGTGTTCAAAAATAAATAGATAGTTTAGATAGATAAACCCACACGTAAACTTTGAAAAACCTCACCTGCCTACGATCTTACAAGGGGCAAAAGATAGTTGCACTTGTATGGGTTTGGGGAGGCGAAAACACAAAGAAGCTTTATAGCTGAATATGCTTAAGATGGTTTTAAAGTAAATGCCTCAGATATGGCTAGCATCATTCAGCACAAGTGGCAAAATCCACCCAAGAAAATCAACATAAAGCAATAAACCTGGGGTGAGTTCCAAGCTGCCACTAGTTTAAAGCCAGCTCAGAGCTATATACAGAGCACACAGCACAGGTGTGGCCTCAAGGGTAGTGCTGTTTTCCAAGCTAAATAAATTAGTCCTGCTGTATGCTCATGCATAGTGACTTATGCTACTCTTCTGTATCGTGCCAACTTGTCATGAGAATGTTGGCTGTGGAGGAAGGGAACCTCACTTTGGAATGACATAATTCCCCTAATTAATGATGCTGGGTACATTTTGTTGCTCTGAAAGTCATCCGTGAGTACAATATGCAACGTGGGTATCCTGGGGATGGTCTCTCACAGGTATTTCCCTATTTCTGTGCTGTTTCTTAAGAGCAAGTGGACTGGCAATCCTCAAAGGGACTGCCAAAGCCCATACAATAGCCTAGGCATTTTGACGCTATTAGTCATTGTTTCATTCTGAGTGTTTACTTCAGTCATTCCTTTTTCAATGGAATTCTGATAAGAATAGCTGCCTTGTCTTTTGTACATATGGATGTCTTTGTATGTTGAATAGACACCACAGTATTTTGAATGCATATCTAGCTTTACCTTTGCATTGAAAGAAACTTATATTCAATGGTGGCATAAAAATCCAGTCTTTCCATTTGCCTGAGATTTTTGTTTGTAATCTCTATTGACACCCCTGGTATACATGCCACACACACATGCCATAAAATTAGCACTTTTCCTTAGCAGAAGCCCAGCATTGCAAGAACAAGGGGTTGCTGAGTTGCACTAGAAGAAATGATTCATCATGCTGTTGTGATGCATAATGCTGATATTGTCACTTACACGCTTTCAAAATTATTATTTTTACTCATATAAATGAGAGGAAAGTTGCTGCAAAATTCAGAAAGTGATGGCAAGCACTTGTGAAATTTTGGCAGAGAGATGTTTTTCTTCAGGCAGGAGATATGCTAAGGTATTGTTTTCAGTTCTCTCAGGTACTTTGCAACTCAATCACTGTTTCTAGAGATAGCTTTCAAACGTAGTGTTTGCATATAGAATCATGGAATTGAGATAGGAAAAGACCTGTAAAATCATGAAATCCAACCATTAACCCAGCAGTGCCAAACTCACTGCTAAACCATTTCCCTATGTGCCCTGTGTGAAAAACACAAGACAACTGAAAGTTTGGTGGTTCCCTGCAAACCTACAAAAATATTTCTGAAAGTTTGAGAAATATTTCTCTGGCTTCTTCTCCATTTATTAAAAATTTCAGAGCATGATGACAATAAATTCTTAGCACCCCTGAAAAGCTAGAAATGACAGCTGCTGACCTCTCCATCTTGTTTGCTTTGTTATTGATGGTATGCAGGCAGCCTTCCATTTGCAGTATTGGATAGCCTGCCTTCCAAACTGTAGCATTGCCACAGCTTTCTGTGTGCATTAAATAAAGGCTCAACGCTCTTCATTTATTGTTTATGGGTATCGGCAAGGCAGGGAAAACAGAGTCAGGCAGATTGGTGTGGGAGAGGAGCATCTGCTACTGGAGGGTATTTAGCTTCCTGTGCAGCAGTCTGAGCTTCCCAGCCTGGCTTCTCTTCTCGCACCACTTTCTGAAAGTCATGACCTCTTGCAAAGTTCCCTTTTGTCAAGCACAGTAAAAAAGGAAATGCCGCTTCTTGTAAAGCCAATTAGCAGCAGAGTCTGTCCAGCTAGGACAAGCATTTCACAATCTCTCTTCTGAAATTAAGTGGAGGGGGAATGGGAAGGTTCTCCTTTTTAAAAACTTTTCTCCATGAATCAATTACCTTTTTTTTTTTTAATTGCCGGTAGCAATTGGTGGAATGTGACACACCACAAATATTGTGCTCTGGTGTTTGAACAACTGAACACCCAAGCCCTGATGTCACTGTCAACACCCTGCTGCTGTTGGCAGGGAGGCAGTGCAGCAAGCGACTGCCCAAAGGGATTGTCTCTTCACTTACACTCTCGGGCTCACTGCCAGCTCCTGTTTCCTCTAGCAGTATATGGAGTGAGAGAAAGCATCCTCTCTCAGAGAGTCAAGCATGTGAAAAGAAGATTTCGCATGTGAAACTGAGACCTGCAAAACAATCACTTGGCTTCCCTTCCTTTAATTTATTTTCCATATGATGGAGAAATTTGCATAGAGAGTTTATTTTAGCTTACTAGTAATTTTATGTGCCTGGAATCCCATCACGAATAATAAGTTAAGATGGGAATTAATCTTGGGTGCTTTATCATATAGATGTTGCATGCTCCTTTACTTTTTTTCTTCTTTTTTTTTTTTAAATAAATGCATAAACTCTATGGCAGAATTAGCATAAGGCTATAAAATTTGTGCTCCTGATCATGTTTCAAAACATTCTTCAAATAGAGTTCAAGGAAAAGCCCGCTGAAGTCAATTTGAGATACAGACACTTCCAGTGACATCTGCTAATATCTGATCAAGCCCCTGTTGCATGGCCCTGAGCAAGTTCTCTTATCACACTTAAGCAAACAGGATCAGTATGTACTTACTCAGAAAAGAAGTGTTCATGTTTTTTACAAGGCTTCAAACTTGAACATACAAATAAGATGCAAGAACTATGGTTTACCACTCACTATCTTTCCTACAATGCGAATTTCCTAGAAGGCAAGAAAGAACTTGCTTCCTTGCTCTAGTTCAACCTTCAAAGGTGTTAGCCGAAAACTATGTTAGCAAGGGTCCAATTTCCTTCTTGCAAATGGAATCAGCAATGTGCTGAAAAGTGCTTTCCTTTGACTTGCAAATGACTGAAAGAGTGCATGTCTAGCAGCATACTACAACACCAAATATTTGTTGACTGAATTTTTTTTAAATAATCACAATAAAAACTGCTGACACAAAACCCAATAAAGCACTGAAAATATATATAAAATGATCAGCTCATTAATAACCAAACTAAGAATTCCTAAGCTAGCTATCCTTTACAACTCATGGACTGGGACATTTATTGAGGAAGTCAGCTCTGTCCCAGCCAATTGTGCTTTGTTATCCTCAGAAGCTACTTGACACGGGACAGTTTTGCACGAACACGTACCTTCCTTGCATTCTCCAAATAGTAACAAACAGAAGCAAACATAAAAGGACAAGGAGATGTGCAATTTCTGTAGCTATACCACTAATACAAACTGTTATAGAGAGGATTTACTTTTACAGAAATTAGCCAACGTTTTGCCACCAAAATACAAAAACCTCATTTTGCTTCAGCAGAACAATACTGCCTTCATATGTACAGTAAAGTACATGTAACATTTCTAAGGTACTGTGATTACCGCAGTATTAATCCACCAGAAAGAAGATATAGGAAGGAGGGGAAACAGCAACAATGTAAATCTATTATTTGTCACTGTATCTCAGAACTGTAATTGAATCTAAACTCAGCAGGGGAGTCTGGTTTGAAGATAGCAGCAAAGCTCCATTTAAGGCTGTGGCTTACACTGATTTAGGGGATCCATAGCTCTGTCCCAAAATGAGCAGAAGCAAAAGAAGGCAGTATTGCTACTGGACAAGCAGTTTCCGAAAAAAAGCCAGAACCCAGTCATACAATCATTTGCTGTTTTCTAATTTCAAGAGCACATTTCCTGAACTGAAGTTAGGGGAATACTGATTCGCTTAGAAATATCTGTGAGAAACTAGAGCAACCAAAGAGGAGAACAGTTCTAAAGAATATTTATATTAAATTTTCTCTCACTTAAAAATCAGAAAAATCTTTGGCAAAACTGAAAAGTCTTAGGCTGTAACATCATTGGGAATGCTTATGAACTGATCATAAGGGAAATTTCACAATTCCTAGTCATGAGGTTCAATGCTCTAAAGAGTCAAAGCAGTAAAAGGCCATAAACTCATTTTAGAGAACTTGCTCAAAAGCTAGCACAGTTAGCCRGTATCCAACACAAAAGATCCCTTGGGAATATTTTTAACGCCATTGCTATGAAAATCTGCAAATATCCTCAAATTATATGATATATTTCTTGTCATTTCTTTCCTGAGTGATTCCTTTGGCCTTCAGCCTTGCGCAGCTCCCAGCTCACACCTTGTTCATCTCAGTTTTGGAGACACTCATGAACTGCAGGAGGAAACTATGCTTTAAACACCGCATCTCCAAATTAAAAGGAGCTTGGCTTTAGGAAGGCTGTGGGCTGATTGGAAATCCTGGTTCACTATAGAAAGTATTATTGAGATTGCCATGGGGACAAGATTTTACCTCCTCGAAAATACAGCTCTGGAAATGCTATGAAAAATAGCCAGCCAAGGGGGAGGGGACAGCCACGAAACAGAGAAAGCAGCATCCCCAGGGAATTTACTGAAATGTATTTACAGTTCTCCTTGCATGTATTAATACTGTTTGTGACTCAGGGCTTTTCATTCACCAGCAATCACCCTCACATCGAATACCCTGCGGGAGGGCAAGGAGCAGGGAGCAATATGCTCCATGGTTTCCATTCAGGTACCCCAGAAGGAGCAGAAATTTACTGAATTCCCACACGCCTGCTCCTGTACCCCCTCACACCTCGAAAGTGAGCGTGCCTGCACTCCCTTGCAGGGCTGCTGCCAGACAAAGGCGCAGAGATTTCCCCGTCTCCCTGTCAGTCAGCCACACGCACACGCACACATACTCCCCCCCCCGGCGTCTCTCGGCTCTTTCACGTGAATAATTCAGTTTATTTCCCAATGCCGTAATTGCAGAAACAGGAATCACGCGTACCATACACTCCTTGCTTCTGCCCCCTCCCCTTCAGCAGCTGCCCACCGAGCCAGATGATGCTACTGGGATGCCCCGGGACCGATTGCTGCTCGGGGCTGCTTGTTTGATCCCCCGAGCCGAAGGAGCCGCTGAGCACATCTGGAGCACCTCAGCGCGGGCAGGCAGCAGCCCTAGCCCAGCCGGGGGCCCCCACTGCCTCGTCCTAGTCCCCAGCCCTGGTCCTGGCCCTCCTTCCCTCCGGGCACAGGCGGACAGGGCTGGGCGGGCGGTGCCAGGCCGGGGCCGCCCCGCTGCTGGGGAACGTGGCTGGGAGGCAGGGCCCGGCGGCATCTGGGCAGAGCCATTGTCTGGTGGCCCCACACCGAGCCCTGGCCTGGGGGCGTTGTGAGGTGGTTCCCTTCTACCACTGCAGCAGGGTTTCAGGGACAACAGCAATGGGATTTTCCTCCTCCTGCATCAGGATGCAAAGGCAGCGGGGTTTTGGGGCGGGGGGGCAGGGGGGGGTGAGGGGAGGGAGACGCCGGCGGCGTCTCCCGGAGCTCTGAAGGGACGGGGATTTCGGCTTTTCCTTCTAAATGCCGAAATTTGAGTAACATTATCAGCGAGATGATATTGCTCAACCAGGAGAGCGGCACGCAGGGATGTGGAGCACAACCACCGCCCGGCTCCAGCCGAGCACAGCCCTCCGGCCCTGCGGGACGCGGCCGGCGGGTGCCCCGGCCCCGGCCCCCCTGCCCCTGTCCCGATCTCAGCCCCTGTCCTGGCCCGCCCCGGACGCGCAGCAGTCCCGGGGCGGGGGCCGGGGAATCAGGGGCAGGGGCCGCTCCCCCGGCCCGTCCTGGGGGTGCGTCGCGTCGGCCGGGGCCGGGGCAGGGACCGAGGAGACCGGGGCGATGCCCGGCTACAAGCCGAGCTGAAAGCCGTGCGSGTGTCTGTGTGTGTGTGTGTAGCTTTGTGTGCGTGTACGCGTGTGCGCGGGGAGGACGAGGGCTGGGCGGTGAAGGGAGGGGAAGGAAGCAAGGGGRGAAAGAAAGAGAGAGAGAAATGGTGACATCACCTCATTTGCATAGGCGCGGGGATAAAACCGCCCCGCCAGCGAGCGCCCTTTATACTGGCGTGCGGAGCGGCGGCAGCAGCGAGCGGCGGGACTGAGCATCACCGCGCGGCGACACCGGTGGGTCCCGCGCACCCCCCCAGCCACCCCCCGGGTCCCTCAGCGCGGGCAGCCCGAGCCCCTGCCCGGCACCCCTGCCGGGGGGGGACCGCGGGCAGGGCAGGGCGCGGGGGCTTTTGTCCGGGGGGGTGGGAGGAAGGGTAGGAGGGAGGGAGGGAGGGGAGCTATTGTCCGCGTGGGGGTATTGTTTGAGGGCGCGCTGCTGCAGGGCGGTGGCGTGCGAGGCGCAAGCAGGCTTTGTTGCCGTCCCAGGGCTTTAGTTTTTTAATTTTTTTCCCCTTAACGAGTTAAAAACGCGGTCAGCGCCGGGCGCGTCCCCTCTATTGTACTCTGCGGCGCACAGATACCGGGAGCTGCCCCCGGTGGCGGCTGGCGGCGAGCTGCACCGCCTGGGATGCTGGATTAAACGGACGCTTTTTAAAATTACTGTTATTTTTAAATATGTCTGGGGTGCAGCGTTTTCTTTTCAGCGTGCTTGAGCGTGCGGCTCCGCGGGTCCCCGCGTTGGGTGCGGCGGGCGCGGTCCCGCAGGGGCGCCGGGGGGGCCGGGAGCCTTCGCCGGGGGTAACGCGCTCTTCMCCTCCGTGCGCAGAGTCACCTGCCAACATGTCCGACAAACCAGACATGGCTGAGATCGAGAAATTTGACAAGTCCAAATTGAAGAAGACAGAGACGCAAGAGAAAAACCCGCTGCCTTCAAAAGAAAGTGAGTGCGGGCAGGCGGCAGGGAAGAGCAGGCAGGGAGGGAGGCAGGCAGGGAAGGAGGGAGACGGGCAGGGAGGGAGGGAAGGATGGAGGGAGGGAGGCGGGAGGAGACAAAGAGGGGCGGCAGGCGGGAGCCAGGGGTGCGGCGGGTGCGGGGTGGAGGGAGGATACACGGCTCTGTCTGAGCCAGACTGCGAAAACCTGAACCCACCGCCTAGCAGCGCTTAATTTGCAATTATTTACACCCTTTTTTGAWGTGTAGCTAAATTGTACATTTATTTTAGCAATTTATAGCAATCGTCATGTGAATGCATTTCAGGTTCTTGATCTTCATTTTGTTTTCTCTCCTTTTCTGTTTTTTTCCCCCTTTTTAGCAATTGAACAGGAGAAGCAAGCGGGTGAATCGTAATGAAATCTGCCCTTCCAAATTATGCACTGTACATTCCACAAGCATTGCCTTCTTATTTTACTTCTTTTAGCTGTTTAACTTTGTAAGATGCAAAGAGGTTGGATAAAGTTTAAAATGACTGTACTGCCCCTTTCACATCAAAAGAATAGAGAGAACTACTGACACTGAATGAAGGCGCTGCCTTTCCCTCTGCCTGTCTGGCTTTGGTCCTGGTGGCATGAAAGAGCTTGCATGTTGATGAAAGAAGAACTTGGGTGGGACTACAGTAAACTAGAGTAACACACGAATAAATGCAAAGCTGTACCAAGGTCCTGCGAGCTGTAAAATGCAGTTAATCGAGTGCCATTTTTTTTTTTTTTGTTCAAATGATTTTAATTATTGGAATGCACAATTTTTTTAATATGCAAATAAAATGTTTTAAAACCTGGATGGTATTTATGTCCTCTCTTTGGAGAACTGTATCAATGGATAAGAAGCATAAAAGCTGGTACTGAGACACAGGATACTATAAAACCTTTGGAGATGCCTCAAACATCAGTCACCATTCTCATTTTTTTCAATATGTGTGCTCAGCAATAGATCTTGTGATCTCGAAGCTAGTTTTTAGACAGATTTCAGTAAAAACTTGCATATCTTATAATTTGTTACCATGTGAGTATATCACTTTAAATATTTCTTTAATGTGGAGATTGATAAAGGCAAAAAAAATCGGACTATGTTTATTGCTTTGTCCCACCCATGGCATAGCTCTTTTATTAAGAACCATTCTGTACTGTTGCAGAGAATCGGCCTCAGTTGTATAAACCCATAATTAGTTCGTTTAATGACTAAGGCTAATCTGATATAGTATTTAAAGGAAGCTGTAACTTGAATTTTAAGTCCAAGATTGAACATAAGCTTTTTAGTTTTGTAAAGCATTTAGTGGTTGGTGTTCCATGGCAATAAATTTTGCTACAATGTTGCTCATGTTTTGAACAACATCTTCTAACAGTCTCCTAGATCCTAAGAACTGGTTTAAAAAACTGCAGTCTCCTTAATAATTCAAATCGGACCATTTGGGGATAAAAACGTTATGCTAACATAAAATAAAGGCCATGATAAATCTGGCGTGCAAATAGCCACACTCCACGTTTATAGCAATTCTTTCAGGCCTGGGACAGTTTTTGGTTATTTTTCTTCAAATGACTGCGGGTAAAACCTGTGATCCAGGGAGATCAGTAGGAGTTGACTTTAGTAGTCATGAATTTCATCAGAGTGAAGTGAGTAATGAACATTCTGGKAAAAAAATGCTGTCAGATAACCTGTAGGAGGGTGGTGAGCGTGCTTCTGCAGTGCTTTAGTTTTATCTTACGGATTTGAGGCTGCATTAATTTCAACCAGTACTTACAAAGCAAAATTAGTCCCTCTGGGGAAGCTTGACTTATGCTGAGGCTGCTGGCTTGGCGGGGTCACATAGATTTGGGGYTTCATCCTAGCACTGCTCCCTAAAAACATCTGACTGCAACAACAAGCTGTCCTTGGTTTTACACCACTGAGGACAGTGGGGCTTCTCTCCTTGGAAGATCAGTGGATGTCTGTGCTTCTGGAGAAGGTGGGAACCAGGGGTGTGCCACATGCTTGTGGGCTCAGTCCCTGGCACCCCAGCAGTGGAAAACTTGCAGAATCAAGTGTTTGATAGGAATCTTGGTTCAGGCCTGAGATTTTTTGATGCAGTCCATGGAAAGATTTGGAAAGTCCTGGTGGCATAAGGACCTTCACAGTAATTTAAGGTGATGAGTTCAGGAAGGAAACGAACCATTTCTTGCGCTTGTTTCAGCTCTCATTTTATTCCCCACGTATAATGGGAAAGATGGGAAACTCACAGCTGAGTTTCTGAAAAGTCAATTAATCAACTCCCAGCTACCGATCTTAATCAGATAACATGGGATGTGACATGACTCGGTTCAGAAGCGTACAGTGTGAGCTGCACTTACGCAGATGAGTAGAAGCAAGCTCTTAGCGGAGATTCATCTATGGGAAAAAAACCAGCAACGTGTATCTGAGGGAGGCAAAGCATGAGGTATACACAGCTCTATGTAAGTCAGTGAAAGTGCATGCTGTAATACAGCATAGTTCAGCAAAAATGTAGAGTTATGAGGCCTCTGACTTCAAAACTACAAGTCCAGATTGATCAGTGCTGGTCAAGGGGTACCACCATGTGCAACACGAGGTGGTTGATCTGTTTTCAGGAGATAAGGCAATAAGCTACAACTACTGTTATAGAAGTTCTGTTTCTGCCATCAAGGACTGAATAAAATTACAAAATCAACTGGGAAGTAAACCTTCCAGGTCAAATTCAGGGATTACTGGAGTCTATCGTCCCCTGCTTTGCTCCTTGTTCAGCTCTTTGCATACATTCAAAGAAAATTGTGGCAGGCCTTTGCCATGCTTTGCATAGGCAGTATTGAGGTGGTCGCATCTGACATCTACTTCACAGCAATGCAATTGATGGTGTGAAACATGAAGGCTTGGAAGAATCTATTGTAATACTCAGGACTGTGTCTGCACTGGTTGTTGGCTGTTGCTAATAAAGATCAGTCCCTTCAGCTGTCAGTCTAGAAACTTTCATCAGCCACAAATTGACTAGGAAAAAAATACAACCCAGAACCTGGTTATGAAAAAGGGTCATCAGAAACAGAAACATATGGGTTTTGATCTCACACTCTGTGCAGGCACAGTCTGCCAGCCCTACGAGACTTACAGTGTCTGGTGTTGCTGCCTCCCCACCCCCAGCCGAGAGGCAGCTCTGCCGAGGTGATGTGGTGAGGAGCTCTGCCCTCCAGTACTGAAGCAAATTCTTCCTTTCTCAGTATTTCTCAGAAGATTTTCTCTCCCCTTCATGCACGTCCCCGGATATCATTAACTATACATATTATTGGACAGAAAGCATATGCTAACCATATCCAAAATAGATCATTGTGGTATTAATTACAGAAATGTGGAGACTTTAATGCAAGCGTTTTGGTCTCCTAGGCTATTTTTGTGCAATGTTGAATGTGTGATAAAACACCACTTCCCCTAGTAACCCTTTACTTCCCTAGAAACAGTGTAGAAATGAGCAGTTCCTATTGTGTATTGAGATCATATATGGCTGCCACATACAGCTGCTGCACAGCAGAATTTTATTAATAAGGAACCGTGCATTACTCCAAGCATCACATAAAACACAACGGCACATGATACAGTGTTCAGTGCAGTAGTTCCACCGGGCTGATACTAAAAGGGGTGTGAAGAAATAAAAAATGCATCTCATGCTTATTCGTTGATACATGGTAGGATGACTATGCGAAGCAACCTATGTCAGGCTTGGCCTTCCGTGAGATCCTCTGATGCGCCAGTTTTGTGCATTTTCAATTCAACAGGCAAGGCAACCAAATTCTAATAAAATGGCCTATTTTGTTAATTCAGAGAAAGGGAATTACAGACAGCTTTTATCCATTATTTGTATGTTGTCTGGCAGATTCATTTGCTAGTGTCCCTGTGATATGGTGATTTTTTAAAAAAAACCCTCTCTCTGCTTTACCGTGCACCTGTTTCAAAATTCTGTGACTTAATGACAGGAGTCCATTTTTCTCTCTGTTTTCAGGTGAAGTTAATGACCTCAATCTCAGTATTGATTTAAAAATCAATGTTTTTAAACATTGAAACGGGTTTCAAAAAATGTTAGACCCCGCTCTGACTTCCTCTTTTTCCTACTTAGAAAGAAAAAAAAAAAATCAAACATAGTGGGTTCTCAGAGATGTTTAATTTTGCCTCTGGGTTAATGAGCTTTTAGCATATTGGGAGAAGAGCAAAGATAATTTTTTCTCATGTTCCTGCAATCGTGAGGATTACAACATTGCCTTTTTTCCTTGTAATCAAAAACTGGAGTTCTCAGGAGATTTTTCAGTCTCACGGAGCTTGGGCTTTATGAAAACTGTCAAGCACAACAAGATTCATGCAATGTAATGAGAATTGACAACTGGGAGATTCTTCAACCACTGCTCTCTCATAGTAAGTGGATTCTGATGGCAAAGCAGAGTCAAATATAGGCCTATAGCCCTAGTTTCAGGCCATAATATGCAAAGAATGGCATAGTGATACAAGTAAATACATTTTTTTTTTTAAATTTAAAATTCCTATKACCTCAGGTTTATTTTTTGCCTAACACAGATTTTTCTTTCAGCAATATTTTGGAAATGAGTCAGTGGGTTTACTCCAATTTAAATATATTTCAGCATTTGAATAGTCCCCAAATATTCACCACGTGTCCAATCAAAACATTGTCYTGAAAAAAAATTCATCATTACATTGACCAAAGGCTTCTCAGTGATGAAGAAATTTTTCCCCACTATTGTAATTCTCATCATTTTATCTTTGGCATGTGGTCATGGGCTTGAAATTTGGGCCTGGAAAAAATCTCATGTGATTTTGTAGACATTGCAGATTCCATGAACAGACATTTGCAGTGCTCTTTGTTTGGATATTATGGTTGAATATTGAGTACACTTACAACACTTAGAGATATATTTGAAAATGGAAAAAAACCTCCCCCAAATCAAAACAGCTCCTCCCCAGAAAACACCAAACCAAGAAGAGGAATGCATTTGCATGTTCTATAATATCTGCCATGAGCAATTTAGTTATCCCTAGTAACTTCTAGTATTCATTCTCTAAAATAAGTCAAATGAACTCGCTGAAATCTACTCTATAGTATATATACTCTATACTCAAAGGTATGAAATTCAGGCTCTCAGATGGTTCAAATCTTACCTAATGTATTTTACAAATTTCCATAGRTATTACCTTGTGGTTTATTTTTTTATAATGGTGCTTCCTTTCCATCTGACATATAACTATATATGATATGGTTTATATTACTCATATATACTTCATGTATTTTAAAATGTTTTGAAATGAGTGAATACTTCTTCAGCCATCACTTGAAGTTTTGGAATKTATCTTTAAGGTCCTCTGCACAGCTAGATTTTGATGTAAGATAATGTAGAGAATTTTGGAGCTACATAATAAGCAGAAAAATCACGTGCTGGATTAATTTTTCATGCATCTTGGTTCACATCACCTGCTCTATTTCATGTGGTCTGTATGAGAAAATTGAGCCAACACAGGGATATTCTTCATCCTTCCCCCTGAACTGGGCACTGCCTCTGAGAAATGCCACTGACCCACTGTGCAGCGTGAATAAAAGTCCATTCTTTGCGTTGCACCTTTTTCTTAATGTTTAATGTGAGAATCAGTGGTGAGGAAAAAGAGGCCATTGAGGAGTGACATCCTCAGAGACAAAAGTGGACATGTCCACTACACTGCCAAAGTGGAAACCATCTTCAGCACCCTCCAGGCTCACAGCCGGTTTATTCACACCGTTTTAGCTTCTAGTGAAGGGGAACCTTGGCAGGTCGCACACAGTGTCATCCTGTGGTGTGCACTGCTGGCAGTATCACAGGGTGGGCTCCCAGGGGCAGCCCCAGGGCAATTCCCAGGGCAGCAGAGCCTTTTTTACTTCAGCATTTCAATGCAGCTTTCCTGTCACTTCAGTCACAAAGTTTCAGCCATGTAGAGCAGTAACACAAAATGCTCGAACCCTGATAATACTATTCTGGAATGCAGAACAGCCATAAACTTATGGTCCAGGCTCAGTGATGGCTTTAGGGCTGCTTTGCATCCAAAGAATGGAGCAAACAGCTCATACAYAAGTCCATTACTTAAAGAACTCAATTACTAGATTAAGGATACTACATGCTGTATGAAGGCTTTTGCTGATGGGGAGCCTGATGCCTACCTCTTCAAAAATCTTGTCCTTATATTACATCGAAGGCTAGAAAGTCCCGTAAAAAGTTATYATGGAGGGCATAATAAAATTACTTTCAGGAGAAAGCAATAAAAGATGAGCTTTATACAAATATTCCTATTCCCCAGCAGTAGCAAACAAAACATTACAAGAAATTGAGTTGGTAAAGGCATCACCAATTTTGCTCCCGCTGTATTGATTCAGACTGATTTAGGAATAAGAAATCTCCTAGCAGCTGAGCTATATCCCATGACTCTGACATGTTAGGGCAGGACAGATGGATCCCAGACAGTTTCATCTCCATAGCTCGCGACTACAAAAACAGCTGATGCTTGGATCATGCAAAGAACATTGCTCCTGGGAAGAACTTCACGTTTCTTTAATTTTTTTATTATTTTTTTTAGCAACTTTAATTACCACTCTGAGAGACACAAAAAAATCTGCTGCCTGCTTTGCTCATGGTAGCTGACTTGCTGGCATTAAGTGGAGGGGGGGAGGGGAAGCTCTGAAAATTAATGAGACTGTTATAAATGACACCACTTCTCAGCATAAGGAGTTAGTATGATGCCAAGAGGAATACAGGTGAGATTCTGGGAGACATGTGCCCTTTTACAGGGGTCCATAGACTGTACATATCCACATATATCTGCTTCCCTGGTGCTTTGCTTGTAAAGTCATCCTTGCAGTGTGTGGGAGGTGTGGGTTACACTGAGAAATGCCAAAGTCGCCCTCGAAGTCCTTGCTGCATTTTAAAGGTTAAAACTAGGAACAGACTGGCATTCTCCTAAAGGTCTTTAAATGGAAGAGCTGTTTAATCACATGCATTGCAGCACGAGCAGAGCACTGTCTCTTCTATATCTTTTTCAGATGGAATTTGTGAGCTGATAGGCACAGAGTTTGTTTTCAGCAGAGGCAATGCTGTGACATCTACAGTTTGCTCTCTCCAAGATCATAAAAAACCAGCAAATAGTATTTTTAGACCAGGAATGGTTTCACACAGTTTTTGATTTGGTAGCCTTCTAAATGCACATTGAGGATTAACAGTAATGGAGCAGTTGGATGCTCACAACTTCTAGTGAAATTTCCCTCCTTGCTGAAACAAAGTCCCTGTGAAATGCCAAGGTGTTGAGTAGGTGTGGTTGCCTTAATTTCAGTGAGTTTTCTAGATATGAGGATATTTTTCATTTGAGTGTTTGAGTGTCTAATTAAGGGTGATAATAGTGTTAGTCCCTTGCAACTCTCCCCAGTTTATGGTATTAGCTTGTATGGGACCTCCTAGCCAGGACTCTGTTGCAATGGGCACTTCTCAGAAGAACTGGGAGTATCCCCCCTCTTTGCATGACATATGAAGTGCAATCACATATCTCAAAGCTTTCTCTTCTCACTGTCTTCTTTCACATAATCTTATTTTTCACTGAATCCTGCCCTAAATTCATTCTCTTCCCTCTAGATAAGCACCCTAATAATACCACCATTATGTGCCCAAGAAGTTTGGCCTTCTCCTTGGTCCTCAGTCATCAAACCCAAACTGTGGGTGTAGCACCCCTGTCAGCAACTACTTCTTGCTTCAGATTATACGTCTGACTCCACTATGTGGTCTCATAGTCTGTCGGATTGCTTGTGTCTCCAAATTGCTCACTCTCAGCAGAAGACTCCTGCCAGCTTTTTGACAGTGGAACTCCATCAAGGACCTTTTGCCTGAGATGCCTGTGCCTTTAAAATATTCCCAGCAAAAGTTCCACTCTTTCCTTTCCCCTCTATGTGGAGTGACCAAAACTGGTCCTCAGGGCTGATCCAGCAGAGGAAACAGCTGCATGCCAGCAAATTGGAAGGGTTAGGCGCTGTGTAGGCTGCCCATCAGGAAGAAAGAGCTCTTCTCTAACCTTTATACAGTCCTTCCCCTTGTTTGTCTCGGCTTCGCAACAATAAGACTAAGGGGGCTGGAATGAGCTTGTTTATTTCTAGTGCTAAATTCCTAGACTTTTCCTTTTACACGCTGCTAGCCAGCAGTGGGAAGGTTAAAAATGCAGTCAGTTACCAGTGGCAACATAGCGGTGTTGTAAATCCTGCCCACACATCTTCAGATCTACTGACATTTGAAACATCTAGGTCTTTTCTGTTAGCTGTACCATTGTAATTATGTCTTGGTATAGCTTTTTTTCCTACATGTCATCCTTCAGGAGTGCTCAGATAAGTATATATGGAGGATATAAATGGAAGGAGAAAGGATGAAGGAGGCTGAAGTTATAAAGAAAGGAAGCCATTGCAAGTAGTTTGCTGGGGTGTTTGAAAAAGCAATATCACGTATTAATAGTTGCAATTTAATAGCAGATTACTGATTCCTTTAAATTATTTGAGATTGTCGCCTGTGAGCTGCAGGACAGGCTGTGCCGGTGAAATCAATTCCATTTCATATCAGTACCGTATGCTTATCTTGCACAGCAGGGATGTGGAGGTGCTGTATGTCCTTCTAGTCGGCAGTGCCGTGAGCTAAACAGGCTGTATGTAGCAGAACTGGCATATATGCTAAGGCGAACGTGTGAAATCTCCATGTGAAGACCAGTGAGTCATTGCTGCTTCCCATTAGAGTCAGCAGGGAGAGGAGACAGCTTTTGCTGCTGGTCAGGATTCAGCTCGATGCAAAAGTGGCCTGAGTGAATGTGAGAACCTTTTGTTTATAGCGTGCGCGCGCGCACACACACACATACACACAGGAAGAAATGAAATTTCCGAATGGAGTGTGTTTTCAAATGCTGGGAGAAAAAGGCTTGTACTATTTGGTCAAGGCCTTTCTGCCCTGACCACTGCCTTGCTCGGTAGCAAGACTACTGCTGTTTCTGCAGGACCTTATGAGAGTCCACCCCAGTGCAGGTGACAAAATGGAGCCACAGGAGATGGGAGGAGCAACCATGACTTCAGTTGGATACATCTAGGGAAAAAGCAAGTCTCAGCTAGGGCTTTGCCCTTGGCAACTTTCTTCTGCGTGGCATTTCGGAAGAGGGCAGGGGGAAAGGGTCATCCTCTCATGATCAGCTCTGGCAGGTGATCTTGAAAAGTCTGTCATTTGAGTTATTTGCTGCTGGCCCAGAGACAGCAAGGAGGGAACTACCTGGAGCACTGGTTCTCCTGCAATAGAACATCTCACTGATAATCCTTCACACAGAACAGCATCCAAATATGCATGTGGAATTAAAGGCAGATAGGAAACTGCAATACCATGCAGTAGTTAACATGTTTTAAAATTCCTTTTTATTTATATTTTTACAGAAGTAATATAGCTTAGATCAGTGCTGTATTATGGGCATCTGAATCACATGCATCTTCAGGCATGGTATCTTTTGAAAATGTTATTGTTCTTAAAAGAAAATGGGCCACTAGAGAGAACACGGTAATAAAATCTTATGATTATGAAGAAATCACTAGCAGTTTGCACCCTTGTCCACTCCTGTGTGGAGGACTGTTTATGGGGTGGGCATGCTCCAGGATGAGAAAAGTGGCAGTAACCACAGCGGGACTAATTACAGAAGTAAACACCCCACCAATGAACAAAGATTTGGCAGTTCTTGTCTGTGCAGATCAATCAATTAATTATGTGATCGAGAGCTGTGCTTTGGTCTTTGCCAGTGTGAATTATTTATAACACCATGCTGAATTTCAGCTATATACACTAAATTATTTCAATAGATGTAATGAACTCTGAGAAATTATTCTTTGTCATATGAATGTATGTTAGTAGGCCCTTATAGATTGCTTCTTCCATAGATGCAGAGTACAGATTTTTAATCTGGTAATGGACTGTCCACTGCTTTCACCCACTGTTCTTGCATTTGACGGTAGTGAGGCCATTATTACAAATTCAGCACAATTTATCCTCAGTTTATTGCTTGCCTAGAAGGGGCATGTCACAGGCAGACTTTCCTTCCTAGTGTGTGAAACAGTATCTCCAGTGAGGTAGTCAAACGTGCTTGAGTCCTTATGAACATTCAAACATTACAGTACTTGACGGATGAAGAAATATCTCCAGTCTAAGTTTGCAGTATCCCATTTATTAGTGTACACTGTGCTCTTAAGGCAAATGACATATATAGATGAAAACCATCTGTTAATTTGCATATACCATTCTTGGTAGTATTTTAAGAATTACTATGTATTTGATCCAGATGTAATATATTTACATTAAACCATGCTTCAGTTTTATCTCAGCAAACAAGGAGATGTGCAGCTAGTTAGTTCCGACATTTCTGCTGACATTACAAGGGACCTTGTCTGCTAATTTTGGTCTTTCAAATTGCGTAAAAGTTAGATCACCAAAGCAGCCTAATAGAGATGATGTGGATTCCCTTATAACAAGAGCCTGTTAGTCTTTGTTTTGCAGTTTATATTTCAAATACTCAGCTGGACTAGGAAGGCATGAATGGCTCTGTAAATGGAGCTTGGAGGAACTGGAAACTTATATCCACACTGAGTCTTGACACATCATTTGCTGCCTGATATTACTAGGTTTGGTTGGGAAAAGAAAGGTGCCTACACAGACAGACTTTTCTACAAGCAGAAGGACAAGAATGTTCCTTTGGTGGAAATAACCACCATCCCACTCCTTATCGCCATCCCTGTCTCTCAAGGCTGAGGAAACTGGTCCCTGCTCAAGAGCAGTTCTTTTTTTTTCCTCATCCCTGAGCAACCTACAATGCGCTTACCAAAATAAGGAGGCAGCCTGAGGCTGCATTATCATTGCTTAGAGAAATATTTAATTTATAGTTCAAGGTTTGTCTGAAGCTAGACAAAAGCTACAAACTCAACAGACACATAAGCTGCCACCTTTTATTTCCTCTATGTCCTACTGTGATCATTCTCTGCTTTTCAGACATTCAATCATACATGCATTATCCCTTAAGACAATGACAATTTTTCAAAAAAACCCCACACTTTTAACTCAGTCAGCAGTTAAATTGACAAGAGTATGCATACTTTACCACCTTCAGAAAGCAGGTATGAATATATGAGGATTAAATGAAAATTAAATGAAGTGGGTTTCATATTACATTTTTAATGCCTTTCTCAGTTGTGACCAGTGATTTTGTTTCACAGTAGGAAGCTACATTTCAGCAGCAAAATAATAGGGCTGGAAATGAATCACTGTCCTTTTTCAGTGCTATCTTACAAGCCTTTAATTTCATCTCAATTTTATCACTTATCATCTTCTGGGTCTTCTGGTTAGTTTACCTTAATTGCAAACATTCAGTCATTTTAAAGCAATAGTGGAGCTTGTACAGTACAAATGTACACCTTTCTTATGCAATCTTCTCTGATTTATTTTCTTGGTATAATTTCAACAGGTACACATATTAGCTGGAATTTCCATCATTTAGAAGATAAAATTTGGGACAAGACAGTGCCTGGTTTCCTCTTGAGAACACTGCAATTTATGGATGTTATTTGGTTGATTATGACTTTAGAGTTTAGGGCCAAAGGATAGAAACTTAATCCACTTTAGGTGAAGCAATCTTAGTAAAAATATTATAAAATATGTATCTCATAAATCCCCCATGAAATGAACAAAATATCAAGGGCTGTAGCTGTCATTAACTTCTTGTTGTCTTGATTTTCTTCCAGTAACTTAAAAGAACATTAAAATGTGTGGCTGGCTGATCTCCCATGTAAAAGGATCTAAGTGATAGTTTTATTTGGCTTTTTTCCCTAGATCATGTTCAATTGTTTTAGCAGGGGTATTTCATATGTTGGGCGAATGCTGTATTTAGAAGCACAGAGTATTGATATTAAAAGTTCTGAGTACAGATATTCATAGTTATGTGAAACATTTGTAGGGTAATATATAGCCTTATGTACCCCATGTAACATTTGCCTAGCCCTACTGCCTTTATGAATATAGTTTTCCTCCTTCTTTCTCTTTCACTTCTTGAGTTTATTTCCATATGTTTCCTGATTTACAGTGTTTCACACTCTGCTCCTTTGTGTTAGTCTGTAAGGACAAACTCCAGTGCTCCTGTGAAAGATCCCAGAGCATCCAGGAAAACAGGCTGAGGGAGGGGACTGTAGTGCACATCTTGTAATTAAGAAATGTGCTCAGAGTGTTAACAGCATCAACAAGTGGTATTTCTTTAAAAAAAAATATTAATTACACTGCCACTTTTATTTTTTAGGCTGCAAACTCCCCTGAGTACCTGGACTACCATTTACATTACATTTATGTCAGCTTTCAGGAATCAGTGAGTGTGTACAGGTAGGGACAGATCTGTAAAAGTATCCAGTTCATTGGACACATGTATGCACTGAAATCCTTGCTTTTGGTAGTAGCTCCAGTTGTTCTGTAAAGTCATCCTTAAAGAACTAGGCCCTTAAAAATTTGGCTCATGACAAATTTTAAAAAACAGGCCCTGTGGAGTCTGCCACACTGTTTCAGGTGCAGTGTGATCTGTAGGTATTATGGCGGCTTGGGGAATAAGCATCACTTCACCTCTTTCAGTAGGTAAGTCAATATAGACTTTTTTGCGGTGTGTACCTAGGTCAATTTTTGTCTATTCATGAGATGCTCAGCTCATTTCTTTATTACAGGGCGTTCTCAGATCTCTTCTACTTTTCCCCTTTGTTCACAGTTAGCAAAACTGCCAGTTACTCTGACATCTTGTTACTTCTGACAAAAACTAGCCCATATAGTCCCATTTTTGATGAGTTTTTACTGGAAAATTTCTGTTAGTTTTGTTCTCATTAGCTGAAGCAACAGATAGGTATCTCCAAAGTAGTTAGGAATTGATTCTGTGAGGTGTGGGAGGGAAGCAGGGTGAGAGGGACTGGGGCCCTCCAGCAGTAACAGAAGCTGGAGACCCTGTGAAGTCAATGTGCCTGCAGTGCTACTGCAGCTTTCCATCTCGAATGGGAGTTTCCGGTTTCCTCCTTACTTTGTTCTCTGAAGGTGCTAAACAGTCAGCAAGCATTTTGTCATCTTGGCTATTATAAAGACAAAGAATCTGGGAATCTAGTCTTGCATAAATAATGAGTATACTTATGTAAGTATACTTACAATAAGCGACAGAGAAGGGAGAGTGGCTGGTCTTTCAGCCCATATTGTTCCCGTATGCTACCTGCTGGGTTCATTGTTAGATATAATGTCCTGCTCTGCAACAGCTGAAAGAGAGGCTAAGTATGACAGATTTATTCTCAACCTCCCACCAAGACACTAATTCCAGTTTCAGCAGCTATTTGTTCCCTTGCCTTTAGACTGTTCCTTCCTAGGTTCGCCATACTCCTCCCTTCCCACGATGCGGGGCTCCACCCCACAGGGAAGGAAAGCGGGCAGCCTTTGGGAAGGAGCTTAGCTAACTCCAGAACATCGCAGTTGGGTGTGCTTTGCACCTTCTCTGGTCTGCTAAGCGTGTAATTTGCACCCTCTGAGAAGTGGCTTCTCCTGGAGTCCCACTCCCACGTACTCAGCGAGACTCGATGACAAGCAGTGTGTGCCTGCCTGAGCGGGGAGCGCAGGGCTCGGCTCGCTCAGAGCCGCCAGCTCCCTGCCAGGGGGCAAAACGAGAGGTGAGAGCTACGGAAGGTGGGATTCAAAACTGCGCCACTCACCATCAATAGCAAGCTGAGCCTGCCATAAGGCAAGCAGATGGATGTGGTGCCCTTTGGTTCTTTACAGCTACAAAAGTAATTCTTTTTTCTTCAGTCATGCCTAGCAATGGTACAATTATTTTTGGAAAACCACCAGGGCAGCACTGATAATGACAGTCATTTCTGTGGTACAACTGCTGGTCGTTACTTGTGGCAGAAGTATGAAACTGTGTGTTTAGACCCCTTGCTTTCTATTTTTAGATATTTTTCCAGCTCAACTTAAAATTTTCTTATTATCTGGTAAGACAGCACATGACTCTGAGTGCCTAAACTTAGATACATTAATGGACTCTGAACCTTGATAACCACTGCAAAGATGGTCTGTCAAAGATAACCATGTTAAGTCTGGGACACTCCAAATGCACTTTTTTCCAGTACCTTTGTCCAGACACCTGGATGTATTTCATAGATATTGCTGCCTGCAGTTCTGTACTTCATAAACAATTACTTTTCTTGTGTATTATTCAAATAGTAAACTGATACGAAGCTCATCTATAGTGATGTGATGATGATTTTTGCATTATTATTGTGTACTGATTATATTAATATGGGTTCGTTGTGTAGCATTATTAGAAATGGGGGCCTAGGATGCATCTTGAGTGATGCCATTGGAATGGCTGAGTGAGGTCCCAGCACTTAATTTAGCTGATGTCAGGGGACTAAGTCTTAGACAGAGTGGTGAATACAGAGCTGGGGCTCTCCACACAGTTAACAGTGAGAAATATTTTCCTTTAGAAGGCAGACACCAGTCTAAGTTTTTCCATTACTCTAGGTTGTATATAACTGCTGCCATCTTTCCCATCTTCCTGTACTCACCTCCATATGGGCTACTGCTTTCATCCTTGCCTCCACACGAAGTTTGCTGCTTTAAAAGCAGCTGGTGACACTTCTCTGCTTCTGTGGTCTCATATGAAGGTGATTTTACTCCAGAACAAGCCATTAGGAAATGTTACGTATTGTGATGACTCATCCTTTGAGGGAATTTATTTGCCTGACAGCTGATGACAGAAAATTTAGTCGTCCTTTTGAGATCTACAGCAAATAGGAGATAGTACAAGAAGCTCTGGTGCTGATTTCCAGGACACTTGAGCAGGATTATAAAGCTGTATTTTCCCCTCTTCCCCTTGACACTAGCCATTGTGACATATGGTCAGCATTTGACATGGCCGCAGCTGAGCAGCTCCCCATTTAGCTCTGGGCTGCATCTGCCTCCAGAGACACAGGTGGAATGTGAGCCATCTGTCTAATGCTAAATGCAGAGACAGCCCAGGGATTGTGCCCTTATATGACTTTTTCTTTTATTTCCTTTAAATAAATAGATTAATCATTCTTGATCTTCTTACAACTTTGAAAACAATGGAGGGTTAGAAACTACAGCTGGGAAAACGTTTTGGGGGGATCCTAAATACAATAAGGTCATTGACATATGGGAGCAAGTCCAATGGGGAACAACTAGGGACTGGAGCACATGATATAAGAGGAAAGACTGCAAGAGCATCTGGGTTTGTGCAGCTTGGAGCAAACCCAGCCTTTACAGGATGTTATAGAGAAGATACAACCAGTCTTTCCACCTACAGGTTGCAACTGCTATGTGTTAGAAAAAGACTTACAACAATCAGGATAGTCAATATTGGAAGCAGAGGGATTGGGGGACCTCCATCACCAGACATCTTCAAAGTTCCAAGGGCTCTGAGCATTCAAATGCAAGCTTGGCTCTGCTTTGAGTGAAGTGTTGAAGCAGACGACCTGCAGAGCTTCTTTGCAAACTAAATTATTTGATGGTAATTTAGCACATGGCATGAAGGCAGGAAACTGGCAGCTGCATGCTAGGGGATAGCATGAGCACTGGACAGCTGAAGCCATACATAATTTATATCATATGATCATCATGGCATGAAGTATTTCCCTGCTCTTTAACCAGGTGTGTTACTAGACTAGAGCTATCAGATCAGATCAGTGCTGCAGTGGTTCCTGTAATGCATTACTTGGATATGGCTTGCAGTCATTCCTTTTCTCCAAGCAGTGAGATGAACATTGGCAATGTAGTGAGTACTTTGGCATTATTTACACTAGGCAGGCAATACTCAGTCACACAACAACTGCAGTTGTGTTCATATTTTGTGATGTGTGACTGTACCCTCCTGCAGTGACTGTGGGTACACCAGCCTCAAAGACAACTGGGCAGTTCTTCAACTTTCAGCATTGAAAAGCTTGTGAAATTATTAAGGCAGACATATGTGTTACTTGCATTTCAACCTTCTTATCCAATGCAGTAGCATAATTTTTTTTGCCTGCACAGTCCCATTGATGACCATCAATTTGCTGCCGGTGGCAGGGACATCCTTCTGACTCTCATGTTTGAAACAGGGAAGATCCACCAAAGACCTCACATACCAAGAAGCTAAAAATGCTCTTTCCTGCCTGAGGTCACAAACCCAAGCCTATACCCATATCAACCAGTGTCCTTGACCTATTTCCTTCTGCAGATATCTTTGTCCCAGAATGTTGTGAGCTTGCAGAGTCACTTACCATTTGATTGTAATTTAAGAGACATTTGGCTGGAGTTTACACTCTTTCTCTCTATCATGACCTCTCAAAACTCTTTCCAGCCCTGTTTTCCAGAGTTGTGCAGAATAAAACATAAACCAAAAATATAGCTTAGCCAGGCTAATGTTTAAGGATTAGGTTTAAGGGTTCACATACAAGAAGGACATAAAATAGTAGACTCAGAGGCCATGAAGAGGGAACTTTGGAAGTGCTGGGAGAACAAGACGTATAATCTGTTCATTATAAATGCAGGAAGCCTGTACTGACTTTATAAGCATTCAGACATATGGAGAACTACATATGTTGCAGAGAATATTGAAATTCTCACTGAAAACTAAAATTTTGTGCTGTCAAGCTGGCAGACGTTATTTTATAGCACAAGACAATGACAAATAGGTTCCAAACCTTTGACCTGGAAGTCTAATAAAACACTAGAGCTGACACAGTATCAGACAATATATAAAAATGATAAAAAAGATAAACATGAAAGGGGCGTGGCTTCATAGAGGCATGAGTCATGAGTAATTTAAGGGACCCTGGAGTAGTTTCTGCCAGTTTCATCAGGCACSTCATTCAGCAACACCTTAAACCCATCCACTGCTTCTGGCCAACTGGTTCAAGAGCTCTTCTGCTGGATGGGAATCTAGCAGACAAGGAAGAAACTCATCCCATTGGCTGAATTTAGTGACATGAGTTAGGCTTTGCTTCTCTGGAAGCACTTCTATTTCACCCTGTTTGTTGTGAGGGCGTGACATCTGGCTGGGCAGGTAGCTGTGAGAGCATAGTGGGGTGCACCAGCACCACTTTCGGGATGAATCAGAGGCTAAGAGATAGGTGCTCAGTGAATGTCATAGCTTCCACCCGGCGAGGTTTTCCCTCCCACCATCCCCCTGGGTCATTTTGGTCCCTGAGCCTGTGGGTGGAGGCTTGGGCTGCAGAGGTGGAGGAGCTGCCGTGGCACTGTCCCAGACAGGGTGCTGCCCTTGAGTCACCAGCTGCCACGCAGAGCGACCATCAGTCCACCAAACAATAAACTGAGTAATATTTGATATGATAAAGTGAAAACAAAAGACAACACAAATAACACATGGCTGTACCTGGTGCTCCCGGATGTTCTTACCCTTTAATTCCATCAGAAAACCTCCATGGCTGCTGTGGTCAGGACTGGGCTTTGAGCCACGCCTTAGGTGATTGTAGGACTGGGAAGTGCCATAAACACTGAAAAGTCTTTGCTTTTAAGCTTGTGTCCCTTAAAATGCTGCTGCTCATCTTTTAGGTGTTTATGGGATGCAAACAAAGATTGATCAGCTGTCTAATGCTCATGGTAGTAACCACCAGTGACATTTGTCAAGAGTTTTGTTCTCAGGCACAGGGAGCACTGAAGTGTGACAGGAAGCGAGGAGAAAACATGTGCAAAAACAGGAAACGGAGGGGAAACTGAATTTAAGAGGTGGGGACTACACTGGATGAGGCTGAAGGCCAGACTGAGCCTCACAGTGGCAAAGGTGAGGTGGAAGATGACCTCAGATGAGATGCAGAGGGCAATTCTACAAGCAGCAGTACTATTAACTACTAGTAGTATGAACTAGTATGGTAACTACAGGCAGCAGTCAGGCTGTCCTGTTCCTTCCATCAGCTGTGCACTTCTCCCCGGCATGAGGGTGCCAGAGATGTTTGTGAGGAGATGGGGCTGGGAATCTTTATTTTCATGCTGTGAAAATGTTTGAGGTTTCAGACCAGGATAGCAGCCAGCCGCAAAATGAAGGAAAGAGCCAGCTCCAAAGTGATTGGAAACTCCTAACTTCGGTGCAGGGGTGACCTTTCTCTGTAGATTGCTACTAGGAAAAATTAAGAACTCAACATTTTCTCAGGATGAATATTTTGCTGGAAAATACCGTCCTTGTATAAGATCAGCGGTAGTCAGAGAAAGACCTTTCCTCTGTTCCTTATCCTTTCAGGGAGCTGGAGAGGACAATCCTTACACCTTCTTCCTGGAGGCATATCTTTGCTTTCTAGCAACAGCTTGGGCAGGGCTCTGGAGCTCTGCGTGGGGCCACTGAGGAAGACCATGAGCATCCTTAGAGGTGGGCAACCACCAACCTTGCCCTACGAATCAGCTTCCATCACTGAGTGATGATATACCTGGGTTGAATCCCGGGGAATGGGTTGAATCCCAGGGAAATCAATAAGCTCTAATTTCCCAGAAGCTGTTAATTTAAAAACTAAGGCAGATGAGGCTAAAAGCTTTTCAGTGCAGAGAATGATGAATGCAATCCGCTGTTGCTGCTGCTGCTGTTGCTATTATTACTACTAATGAAGAATCACTCCTTCTTCACGATAATTGCCTTTGAAGTGTTTCCATGGTAGAAGCTGGATCAACTGCTTTCCCAGAGACCCCTGTGCTGTGGCCTGTCAGGGCAATGTAAGGCATGGAGCCCCTGCCCTGCTGACCAGCAGTCGAGGGAGAATGGTTCTCCAGGCATCCTGCTCCCTACAGCTGCTCTCACCAGCACTATTCATGTGCCTGGGAGGGAGCACCACCAGCCTGTGACAAGGGCATAAACAGTCTTGTAGATGAGAATTCCTTCAGAATTTTGAAATGAGAAATGCAGCGGGCACACCCTCCCAAGCATCCATCCTGTGAGAGGAGAAAAACCAAAGTGGCCCAACACATGTGGGGCACTGTCCTCCGGAAAGGGATGGATTACCCTGCTGCAGGCTTCCTGCTGCGGGTACCGCACAGACCAGCACAAGGCAGCTGAGCAAAAGGGCCATGTGTCTTGGGCATGCTGCTGTCATGTTGTTCTCACTGTTTGCTTGTCCTTCTGCTAGGATAAGATGTGTTGAAAGCAAAAACACTTATTTCCTGCAAATGCAGTAATTCTGGCGTTGTGCTTTGCTGGAGGCATTGCTTGGGGGGCAGGAGGCATTCCTGGGGGACAGGAGGCGTGTGGGCACCCAGCTGGGACAAGAGGGACACCCCCTCCTGAGCAGCCTGTGGGACATGACCTAACACCCCCTTTGGCACCTTTCAGCCTTACTTGGATTCACTTACAATTCAGTCTGAGGCCTGTTGTGGCTTACACCACTTGTTCAGAGGTGCCAACCAAACCTGGAGCACCAAGTTTTCAAATTTGGGTGCGCTCACTGAGCCCTTTCTCGCTGGGAAACCCAAAGACAGAGGCAGCGAAGGGACTTGCACAATCTTCCCATGCCTGGCGGGCACTCAGCAGTGAGTGATGGCACTTGGACCCCAGGGTGTTCATAAACATTCATGGGTGCTGCCTACACCAGGGAAGACACTAATAGGCACTCTGCTCCCAAGGTGTAGTCTAGTAGGAATTCCTTGAGACACTGACCTTTTTTGAAACAAAAAATAAAAGTGCCATAAGTAACAGCTTTGGTAGCATTTAAAACTCATGTCCAGCTGGCAGTATACATCCCAGCAGAGCTTACTTGAAAATAGAAAATAACTGCCTTTTCATTTAATTTTCATGTAGAGTACTGAAACAACAGTTTTTAAAACACTCCTTTTGCTCAGTAGTTACTGCTTTCATGCTCCATACTTAATTTCTTTTGTATCTTAGTTGGTTTTTTATCAATTGTAGTATAACCTCACTTAGGCAGGGACAAGCAAGGTGCTTTGGTCCTTCCACCACTTTGCTTGGTAAGCGCCCTGAGAGCATTTGCTGAAGCTTGCACTGCATTTTAGCCAGTTTCAACCCAACTGCAGAATCTTACCTTGTCAAATAAAACTGTTGAGACAAGTCTGAGTCGGCTTAGCCTTTTGTTTTCAAACAATATAACGTAGAAGCATATGCACCTTCCTTTACCAAAGAGAAAAAAAAGGGCAGGAAGGCAAAAGAGATGCTTGACATATTTTCCTGAACTACACAATGATGAGTGCTTCCGTGTATGGTGCAATCTCTTTCTCTGGCCAAACATGGTAAGGAAGTGACTCTGCTCCCCACAGCACAGGCTTGCAAATAGCTCCTTTCAGCAGCCAGAGGAAGCGAGAGATGGCTGCGTCTGCTGCCATGAGCTTGAGTTCAGAGAAAGCCAGCAGTCTACAGGAGCCGTATTGGTGTCAAATAAAGGAGGAAGTGTTTAAAAATGATTTATTTCAAAGATACGCACAGATCACTGAATTGTTCTTCATTTAGTCCTAATATAATAATAAAAATGAGATCACATTCAGGATTTCCATAAATCYACAAGCGCAGAGTAAGCAAAGGGGTCTTACCAGCCCATCCTAGCCCAGAGCAGGGATTCAAACATGTGGGGCCGGTGGCAGCCCCTTTCTGGCTTCAAGGTTTCCCCTCCACTCCTGATCACAGAACACACCATGTAAAACTTGCACAGAACCACATCCGTCCCCATTTCTCACCTGGGGCTCAGCAGCTGCTCTGACCCTTTACACTGAGGCTGCTCTGTCAACCCAAACCCAGCATTTCACCAGGGGAGCTGAATTAGAGCACGTTATCACTGTGATATGGGCTGGGCTGATTAGCCTGAAGGTCTGGGAGCAGCGTGGAGATGAGGAGGGTGGCTCATTGCAGTGACTTTTCTCCTTCTCCTGTCTGTGGCTTCTGCTGCTTGTGGCCACCTTCCCAACAGTCAGCTTCACACCCCTATTGGTAACTTCAGTTGTGCTAATCTGTGAACTGGATCTTCTCCCTTTTCACAAATAAATTAATGGTGTATAATTTTACTGCATGGTGTGAAAAGGTTTGCACTCACTCATTTTCACTGCATTCACTTGATTTCTGGTGAAACCTGCCCTGAGTAGAGCTTTGGAGCCACAGCGGTTCACAGCCACTGTGGGGAGGATGGGTCTGGCTCTTGGTCTGGCTCCTGGCTGCAAGCACACCCAGGGACCTGACAAGGTGATGCTGAGCTGGGAAAGGCAGCCAGGGAGTCCTACATCTAGAAGTGACCAATGCTAAAGTCTCGATTTGCTTGAATAAAGGTCAGCTGCCCCTGAAAAGCTTCAACTCTGGGCAGGTTTCCTTGGCTGTAAGCGCATTAAGTTAAAGCCCTCTCTGCATCAAGTCATCAAAGGCACCATCTTTTACTAATCACAGAAGAGAGGTCTGTAAAAGTAGGGGAGGATAGAAAATATCAGGAGCAGTAGACTTTGTTTTGCTTGACAAAGCACTGTCTGAAATAGCGCAATGTGAAAATAATGAACTGAAGGAGAAGAAGACTGGTAAGGGCAGCCTGTGGACTGCTTGACAAGAGGAAGGCTGGGGTCTGTTGATTCTGACCCTGTATTTCAGCTGGGCTCTGCTCAGAGCCACCCTGCCTGTCAGGGAAAAGCCCTAAGCRATGTTTCTGAAAGATAGGGAGGGATATCTTTAGGGACAATGAAAGGCATACCCATGAAAGCCAGCTCTCTATTTCTACCCCATATTCAGAGCTGCCAAGCTTCATATGCAACTATAAATCTATTGCTTTCTCACCATAAAACTGCCTTTTTGTGTTTTAATAGGAAATTATCTGAGAATTTCACTGAATGTCATTTTGGGGTAATTTAAGAAAAGGCTGTTGATTGTAGACCTCCATAAGTGGTTTGGTAAATAAATATGAAACTGAACAAAAGGATGATTTGATATTTCCAGTGACAATTTGATGGCAATTTTCAGACATCCAATAGTTCTGCATGCAAAATGTATTTCTTATATCATGGCTGGCATGAGTCAGATATCCTACTTTCTTTTTTTTTTTTTCTGCAAATTCCTCCCAGAAAATTTGCGGTTTATTATTAATAATGCTGTATCAGAAAAACTTATTGACTACTGCTCTTTGCTCCCATTAATAGCAGCTTCTGGAGGTAGTTCCTGATAACTACATAATGTATTGACTTCTAACTCAGATCACTGTCCCAATATTTTTAAAGGTAATTTATGACTGTAATATCCTGTGAAGATTAGCTGTTTCAAAATCCTCACACTTACAGTTTACAAACCCAATTTATTTCCAAGCCTTACAAAGAGAGTGAGAAATGGAGGATGGGAGAAGTTGCAATAAATATCTGCTATACAATTTCCAAGGTGTTATCTAACTTGTAAGTCACACTTAGGAGCTGCATAATAGCAAAACAATATTTTTTCCAAAGTTAAACTTTTAAAAAATATACTGCATTCAGTATTTTCTCTCTAGTTTTTTCTTTTCATTATTTGCCTATTATTTACTATTGCTATTAATACATTTGAGAGTGCATTATTCTTCTTCTTATTCTTAATAGAGATAGCTAAGATTCAGTCATTTTAGAGTGCACCAGAAAACAAGAAAAAAATTACATTTATACATCCTAAGTTTGCATTTCAATCTTCTGATTTTTAATTTAAAAGAATTCAAACAATAAACTGTCCAACAGCCTCACTCTAGAATACAAGAGGAGGTCTTGCCTTCATTATTACTTCTGTCAAAAACAAAAACCTGTGTTTTTAAATCCAGCAGAATATTTTACTCAGCACTTCTTTACTGTGCTTTCTGTGAATAACTTAAWCGGCTTTGAGCATTACTGAAATTGTAATTGCAACAATTTATGTAATGAGGTAAGAGGGTTTCACACAGGAATTAGAGTGGGGAGCGGGTGAACGTGTCACGGGGAGCCAGGATGAGCAAAGTTATCAGTGATGTTCTTCAGGAATGTGTTTGGAAACCAATGCAATCCAATTCTTTTGTTGTTCACCTTGGTACAAGAACATGGTCTAAGCTTAAGACATTTGTCAGTGTAATAAAGTGGCACAGAGTTGCTAATGCTGAAAAGGATGGAACATCATTCATCAGGGAGGACAGGAACAGGGTGAATTACAGAAGCACAAAGTGCAAAGCCACAAGCATGGACTCCTAAGAAGCAGGGTCCCTATGCCAGAGGCAGCAGGGAAGAGAGGTGGAATGTGGAATGGTGGCTGAAGATCTGTGAACCACCAGTGTGATACTGCTGGGATTCAGTCTCTAGGGACTGTGAAGAGCAGGACTGAATGTCTGGGGTAGTCCCAGGTGGTCCTTTTCCAACTCTACATCGTTGCTCTACTTCTATGATGCATCAATCCAAACGCCCAGCAGAATAAAGGAAGATTTAGTACTCTATACAAGGCATATGTATGAATACCTGGAGAGTATCAGAATCTCTTTATATTTGAAAAAAATAAGAGAATTTAAACTGAAATGGGAGCGGAGGAATACTGCCAAGGTGATGAGGAAACTGAGAGTAACAAATGAGAAGAGATTATTGGATCTTGGCTTATTTAGCTAAGCAAAGAGAAACTTAGGAAAGAATAGGATTACTTTTCCTAAATACATTACTTTGAGAGTATATACTAAAGAGAAAGCAGCTTGATGGAAAGTAGAGGATAAGTATAGTGGTACAGTCAATTCTGGATTTAGAAACTAAACTTGTTACACATTACCTGCCAACTTCCTTCTTAATGAGTAACCAGCTTTGGGAAGATATGTGAGGGGATTTCTACCTTTCTCTTTAGCCTGAGAGGCTGGACACAGGGATGAGAAGGTGGATGAGCCCTGCTGGCAGCTACTTTGGCATGCCTTGCTGATATGCTCGAGGTTGGACTAATTACCTGGAGTCATAAACCAATTTTACCATCAGTGCAGGAGGGACTTCTGAGAGAGGGAAAATGCAAACTTTGCAGAAATAAAGGGGAGAATTCCCTATTGACACTTTATAAACTCACTAACACATGCACCCAGAGTGGTAAAGCTGAAGCTTGATTTCTCATTTTCTCTGTTAACCTTTAGGACTGGCCTTTGTATTTGAATGAGGAGGCTGAGAAGGCTTTTGTGGCTTTTGGAGAAGGCAATGGTCAGGCTGGATTACACCTTTCCTGCCCGTTACCTGTGACTATGGGCTGTTGATGGACTCAGCCTGAGACAGCATTGAGCTCTGGGTGCCTGGTCCTCTGGGAGAGTTACTGTGGTTGGGACAATTTGTGTTGGGTTTGGTGAAAGAAGCAGCTGGGGGGCCTCACATTGCTCAGGCAGAATTGGTGAGGGTGTACTAGGTTTGGTGCAGCCTTGGTGATCCAGCCTGCCTGCTTGTCTGTAACTCAGAGGGCAGTCCCATAACAAATGATGACTTACACTTTCTAGAGCTCTTGGGGTTTTCTCAGAGGTATCACAAGAACTGAACTGGCCYCATCCTGTGTAGCTTATAAGATGAGCTCACACAGGGTAATTGCCAACCTACATGCAATGAAGCACAGTAGTAGGAGAAGCACTCCAGCCTTTAGCCCTTTTCAGGGCATTTACATTTCAGATATTGGAGAGAGAGGTTTGATAATCTATATTAATAGACTGGGAAAGAACTAGATTTTTTTGGATGTAAACACAAAAGGATGATGAGAGCCATTGCCAGCTTGAAGAACTAATGTTTATAGAAATGAACTGCAAACCAATGCACCTTAGGAGCTGAGACCTGAACTGTTGCTCTGGATCACCCTGTTAACCAGCTCATTCACCATGCTGCTTGCTCTTTCTGTACCTCTCTCTTCTTTCAGGAGTTCAAAAACAGTTCAATGTGTCTCTAGGCAGGATATTTCATAAGGAAAAAAAAAAGACTTTAAAACATAGTTCATTCCTTGGTGAGGTGTGTCTTACCTTACATATATCTAGCAGAATAGCTAGGGAACTCAAATATATTATTAAGAATAATTGCTGGTGATGAGCAATTGCAGAATACCTTTTAAAATGTACCCTTGTATGGAAGCAACAATGGCTACAAAAATGTGGAGAAAAATAATGCTTCACAGATTTTTTTAATGAATGCACTCAGTACCACAATACAATACATACATATGTAAGAAAAATGGTATTTTCAACTAAAAATGTAGTCTTTTTTGAACCTGCAAAATATCATGCTGTATTGCAACAACCATTTGCAATAAACATCACACTGACTTCGTAAGAATCATTTATATGCTCATATCAATGTGGCTTGGGCTTAATTCATTCTATTTCAGCTTAGATTGAAAAGATTGTTTTTTATCAGAATCACAAGCAGACGAACTCATAAGAATATTAAACAAAATTCACAATTGCTAAGAGAAAAAAAGATAAATGGGGAAGAAAGAGTATTTTGGAGCGACTTGTTGAAACTGAACTTCTGTGGATAAGTGTATCCATCTTCTGGATGGGCCCATTGTGCCTGTTATTTTTTTAATTTTCTCATTTCAGATGCTTATATCTGCTAAAAAATTAATTTATCCACAAAGTGTACTGTACAGTTGAAATTTTGCAGGCAGGCACCTATCTCAGGAGATATCCGTTGTTTTTTATCCAATCCAGCTGCATTTTGTAGTGCTACTATTTTTGATGAAGTTTGTTACCTTTGTTTTACATAGTGCATTCAAAGAAGCAGCATATTAACAGGAAAAACTGTAAGAATCTCGTTGACCTGATGTTTTTCAGTGCTGTGCTTAAATTTAGTCACTGGACTCTTGATTTCAGGTATTGTTCCTTCATACTTGCTGGGAGAAAGAAGTCTTGATATATTTCAGAACTTTAGACGCAAGCAGTGATAATGTGCAAAACTGGAGTCAAGTCAGAGTGGATTTGGAAAAAAAATATTGGTGTCTGTGCACAGCACCATTTTACTTAACAGTGAGATATTAATAACATATTCTGAATCATTTAGTGCTAGTGTGGAAAATTTTTGATTGGTAAATTTCAAGGGTCAAGTTTTGTAACAGTGTCTGGAGACTCTGAATGCCTAATTTGCAACATTTTCGAATGGTCTAATTTTTACTGCATTACCTGTTCTATAAATCAGCATCTTTCTGGCAAGGTGGAATAACCAAGTGCATTTTTTTCTGAAGAGGATGAGGAGAAGCTCACACAAGCCCTCTTACTATGTTATGCTGTGGAATTCAGGGAGTGATCTTCACTTTGGGGCAGGGACAGGCGGTCAAGGCAGTGCCGTTTTCAATCAGAACAGCTGTGTGCAAAATGAACGTCTGTTCTTAGGCTCGTGTGTGTTCTGCAACATGTAATATAAAGGCTACAAAATCTGAGGCAATGARCATAAGGGGTATGCAATGCAATGGGTTTGATTTTGTCAATCAAATCTTTAGGCTGCGGGTATTTTTATACTGGACATTGAAGAAAAAAACACAATTTACAATTTATATTGCTGCCTTCCTTTGCTGACCATTTCATAGCAATCCAGTACTACCCCTTGTTTACCCAGGACACACGGAGACGGAAGAAGGCTGAGGGAGGCTGACCCATCTGGATCACAGCCTTTTTTGTCCTCTGAAGTCTGTCCATTCCTCCTCACTCCTTTGCAAGTTTTTCTGTGGTCTGTAGCTGACCTGCAGGGGCGAAGAAAGGGTCAGTGGATCAACAGCTCAGGGCTAATAATAGCTGCTGACTAACCCTGAGAGGCTGTGGTATACACCTACCCTATATCGCTCTGACGTGCATCCTGACTGAGGAGCCAGGCAACTTGAAAATCAACAGCCCCTGCCCCTGACAGCCAGATAACCCTGGAGCTGCAGGGCTTGCTTTGCAATGGGAGCCCCTGAGTCCTGGTGCAGCTGGAGCAGCTATGGGACCCTGAAACAAAAGCTGAGCACTATGGAAGTACGTGGTGGGCACTGGGAGGTTGTCTGCAACCTACCAGCTGTCTGTGGAGTGGCCTCAAGTATTAATTACCTCAGAGCACTAAGGATGAAGTAAAAATTTCAGATATGATGTTTTCCCCAACTTTTTTCTTGAAGTGACGGGGCAGCGCTGTACCTGTCTGCTAAAAGAGTGCTGAGCACACAGTGTGGGAGTGAAGGGGGACATGCTGCTCTGGCACCACGTGTGACCACTGCCTGCACTGCTGGGTTCCTTTTCCTTGCTCACAACCGGAGCCAGAAGCTGCAGCCATCACTTTTGTTGCCAACAGTAGTGGTACTTGGCCACGATATACCTGGCAACCCGCTTTCTCATCCCTCCTCCTGCATTTATGCAATTCCTCTTCTACATCTCTGCCTGTGCAGACAGCCTTAAAGGAGAGAAAAGAAATCCAGCTCATGGGAGTCACTGCTTTTTGTTCTCTTTGTGCAGCTGGAGAAGTTCTCACACACAGTAAACTCCCCAGCTGGCAAAAAAATGTTGGACTGTATCATGTTAATCGATGTGAAGGCTGGAAGCAGCCACATCTTCACAAAGACTTTCCTCTGTATCCACAAATGAGAGCAGGGAAGACCAAACCCCGAGAGCTGCTCTGAATTTTAACTCAGCAAGTGCTTAAGTATGTGCCTGACTTTAACTGTGCAGATAATCCTGTGCTTGAACTTGCTGTTTGTGTTGTCTGACTGTGGTCAAAAGGTCCTTGGAACTCTTGATGAATGAGGACTAGGCGTATTGAGGGAGCTGAATATAAACGGTTGGATCCTGCTTACCTAGTTCACTCATGTCATTCCATTCATGGTTTGACTGCTCATATAAATAAAATGAATAGAATCTGACCCAGGCATTGCACCTAGTTGAAAATAATCCCTTTTATGGTTTTTGAGAGCAGTTTCTCAGACTGCTTGTATTTGTTTGGCCTCTAAACAGACAGATTGCCTCCAAACCATATCAAATTCTGATTAAATTGTTGTGTGGGAGTCAGCAGGTACATATTAAATAGGCTGTGAGATTACCTTCCATCCTGAATGGCACACCATACCTAATTGGAAAAAGAGAAATGAGGCTGGAGGAACAAGACACAGAGGTCTGGCAGGAGCTCAGATGGAGCCAGAGGAGTACCTAATGCAGTCTGCAGACCTTTGACCAGAGGCTTCAAGGTCTCCACTAAGGATTGATTAAGCTGCATCTTTTATTTTTCTTCTGCCTGTTTCTCATGCAAATTCTGCATGCAGAAGGACCGAGCAGGGGGTGGGTCCCTAATGTGGCCCAAGCAGAAATAAGAAAAAAATTGCTTTAAATAAATGTAACAGCTTTAAGAGGATTTTGAGCTGGAGGACAAGGAAGTTCTGAAATCTTAGAATAGGAAGGAACCCTATATTTTACTTGCTGCTCATGGTTGTGCTTCCTGTTGTGACCCCTCTGCAGTGTTTCATAACACCTTGGGAACTGCTCAGTCTAACGCTGTAATGAGGAACAAGGATTCCTAGTTCCTCCATGCTATCTGACAGAATTCAATGTCTCTTTATCTGGTGATGACAAAAATTGTAATAGGAACTGAAGAAAAAAAAGGCAAAATTCCCCACCAGCTGAAGAAAATTTCCAACTTTGTATTCCCAGAGCTAGGTCTCATGTACCTCAGTGCACATCCTGAGTAAACACTCACGTGATTCCTGAATGGAAATGGCCACTCTAATTTTCAAAGGGCTTTGTTAAAAGGCGTGTGCACAGCCAAGCTCTGAGCTGCACTGACCGTCAGACCAGAAAAGCAAGGACAAGATGAGAGACTTCCAATGGCAAGGTAGCTCTGAACCCTCCCAGAGGCTGACATCATCTTGTACCATCTCCTCATGGGTTGCTCTGCCAGAGCAAAACAAGCAGACTCTGATACACTGTAGTCCCGTCTCCAACTCCTCTAATAGGTGACCTTTACTGTGCCCTTAAGCTGTGGTGAGTGGAGGTGAGGAAGGGATAGGAACGAGAAAGAAGGAATTTTTTGGATAAAGAACCGCTGTTGATATACACCATGGTTATACATGTGCACACAAACTCAGAATATTGCTTAAATTCCTTTTGGACTTATTGATTCAACTTTCCAAATATAAATAGATACCTTAATTCTTTGCCTAGGCTTTTATACTAACTGAGCAGGAGGAAGGGATGCCAGCCTAAAGACCTGCAGCTCTGCAAGAGGCATGTGGGTAGRAACATAATATTTGCACTTTGATAAAGCATAATAACTTACTGCAGTTTAAACTCACAGCATTTTAAAGTAAATCTAGTTAGGTTGTGTTCGCTAGCAATACACCCACACAACAAATACTATGGTAAGTGGCAATAAGATAAAATCTGGAAAGGCAGCTGTGAAGCAAAATAAAATACATGTAAGGATAGGCAGCACATAAGTCATATGAATAGTTTTGAATCATCTTATCGCTGGAGACACATCTTGGATGGCTGTACTTTGTCCTACAACACCAGTGAGACAAACAGCATACACAGAAAAGTTGTTAGCTAGTATCCACTAAGGAGGTAATAAGAGATGTCCAAAGAAACTGAGAAGAATTTAGTGGGATAAAAAACTTTTAGAGCACAGCTTGTGAAGTTTACCAATGCATTTTCTCCATTGAAAAGCTGTATTTGAACAGACCAATGTTGTTTGTCTTATGTACCTAAATTCCTAAGCAGAACAGAACAAACTTTTATTTTCACGGCACAGTAATTTCATAAGTAATAGGTCACAGTCTCCAACATTTATCAGATCTTAGCCCTTCCCTTCTCTCCTTTTTCTCTTATTCTCTTTCACCTTGTTTGGTTTGGTTTGGTTTAGGAAATGTGATTTTTTTTCCATCACTAAAACAAAACTGTTCTTAGATGAGATTTACCCTCTGTATCTAACAGACCTTTCCTAATCGAAGTTATACTAAAATTATTCCTCTGCAGTAACTGTTCAGTTTGCAAGAAAAGTGTATTTCTCCACAGACTACCAATATCATTTCATCAGAAGAAATCCTGACCTTCTTCAGTTTATATGCTCTGAAAGGTCATTATGAAACTGCATGTAAGATGGAAACCACTCACTGAATGGGTTTTTAGCAACATGTGGTATACAAACTTCCCAGGGCTACTCCGTCCATCTATCTTTTCCTGACCTGGATGGACAAGCTGTCATGATCAAGACCTCCAGCAAAATTTCCAGCTCCTGACAGTGGGTTGGGTAGTTACAGATTTTGGCACAGTAAGGAATCTTTCCATCCTGCAACTGAAGCAGTATTTTATCCCTTCTTGGAGGCTCTGGATGGATCCCAGCTAGTTGGAGGCATAGAGTCTTGTGGCACAAGAACAACAAACATGTTTCATGGCTAAGCTCAGATGCAGAATACCCTACTTCCCTTCTGCTGTGCTGTAGCCATCTCAATGTCACCAGTGTCTTCCCCTGAGTGCTTGGGACAGCATGAGTGATGTTTATAATGAAGAGGTAGATAACATGCTTCAGTTGCTCTCACCTGCTTTTAAAGCCACTGTATGTAAGGGAAAAAAACACTGAGATTATAAAATATACTGCTTTGCATGGACAAAAAAACCCAGCCAAAGCAGGCTTTTGATCTGATTTATACCTTCCATGCAAACTTATTAGATGAACTAGAAATTTCAAAAGAAGTAGTCTAAACATGGATAAGAAATCAAGATGGAAACTCATTTCAGGTGAAGATTTGAAAGCAGACAGCATGATCACTTCATGTGTCGCGAGAGCAGAGCCAGAAGTAGGTTTTTACCTACTAGGCCAAAAGAAACTCAGAAATCTGCCTTTTCCTAGCAAAATTTTGGCCATGTTAGCTGCATCTACTCTAAGTTTGAAGTGGAAACTTTAATGTAATTATTTTGAGTCTGAGAACCAGGACTTGACCATGAAAGCTCACCTACATTGTAGGGTTAAACTCTCATTCACTTCAGTTAGCCTTTATACCTTTCTAGTAATGGAAAAAGTAGAGAAAGAGAAATTTAAACATGATGAAAATTCAGAGAGCAAGATTTAGAAATGGCATAAGAACATGAAGAGGAAGATTACTAGAGACTTTCTGTGATGAGAAGAGTCCTGTGTGGAGCTAGAAAGAAAGGACAGAGATGGTGGAATGTGAAAACAGTCCTACTGTACTAGGTTTTGGAGAGTAAAATTCCTTCAATGAGAAAAGGTAATATCTTGTTTTATCTCAGCCTCTTTTTCAAATTGAGTATGAGTTATTTTACAGTGATTCAGTTCCTGGCATAGACTGAGAGAAGTTAAAAATTAATGACTTATGGGAAGTATGGTGCTTCTGGCATGGAGTGCAGCCAAGGTCAGCCCTGTTGCTGTACCAAAGGACCAAGCATCACCATCTGGATTTGTCCTAGCACTGGCTCACAGCAGCAGGAGGGTCTGGGAAGCCCTTCAAGCCTTGCTCCACACAGACAAATCCGTTCCACCTCCAACAGGATCAGCACTTAGAGAGAAAGGGACACTGTCCAGCTGAATGGTGGCGCTTTGATTTATTGCTTCTCTTGCAGCTTCTGCCATCAGGGCTTCTGTGATGGCTTAGCCATGATTGCAGCTGTGTGAGGTGATCTGTTGGGTGAATGAGAGCACAGGCAACATCTGTGTTTCCCCAAAGCAAATGCTACCAGGTAAATAGCAGCTGAAAATGGCATGGGATTGTTGAAAGCTGGCTTAGATGCTACTATCCTGCACTGCAGTCTGCAGTCAGCCCTCCATTTAATGCTGAATCAGTCCATAAAATGTTTCCAAATGCTCCCCAGCTGGGCAGCGTGTGAGAGGCAACATACCCAGAACAAATATATCAACAGGCCTGTACAGATGCTTGACGGGCTGGGACTGCTCTGTAGTTTTCTGCTAGCTCAGGTGGTTTTCTTAAAGGGATTACCTCCAATGTCTGCAACAAAGGATCACTCAGCGCCTTCTATAAAACATTTGGAAAAGTCTCAGTCAAAACCAGTGAAAACTCATTTGTCAAAGTAGCTCTGAAATATTACATGTTCAACATTTTCTTCTCAAGGTATGTAAAACAGGTGTGATATAATTCTAATTTTTTAGAAAACCCAAGAGTGGGGGTTGCACATATATAGTTAAAAGAAAGAAAAAAAAAATTAAAAATAAAAAGAAAGAGAAACAATGAAGTAAACGCTTCCTGGCAAAGACTAGCAGAAGAATGTAGCTGCCAAAAGAAGAAGCTGTCTTTGATTAACCTTTACATTCAGTATGCACTCGTGATTCTTTTCATTTGGGTCTCATTGCAGCAAATGCATAAAAAGTCCCTGATTAATGTGATTGCTTTAAAATATATTTTATTTGTAAGACCTTCCAAATATAAATCTGCATATTCAGGATATCTGAGCACTGCTTGTCTTCCTGTCCTTCCCATAAGTACCTTGTGGGGGCTGTTTTCTCCAGCATGGGGAGCAGCGTGTGCTGGTCTGTAAATGGGGCAGCAATGCTTCCTCTCCCTCCGACAGCTTTGCTTTGGCAGCCGCATCTCTGGCATGCCCACTCACAGTAACAAATGAGCATGTAAGGATGGAAGCGAGACCTGTGATGGCTCTCTGGTGCACCCACAACAGGGTCTAATTGCAAACCCAGGGTGGTGTCCTGGGACTCAGCATTTTAAGGTAGCTGAGATAGTCATCTCAGCTTCTTCTCTGGTCAATAAGGAGAGTCTAAGGGTGGTGTCTAAGGTGGGAGGGGTGGCTCTTCCTCTGGAGTTGTCTGTATATCTACTGTTAAGTGACCTTAGACAGTCAACTTTGATTAGATACCCAACATTTAGATAACTAGAGCACAGAGATGAATGGAGGATAAATAATTCAGATGGGTGGATGATAAAGCATTTACCCCCTGAGAAATCAAGGTCTATCAGCTCTTTCCACCAAAGGTTTTGGGGCATTTGATTTATTTTGCTCAATAGCCACACATTATCATACTCTTCTCCTATAGGTGTCTGAAGAAAGTACATAATTTCTTGATATTATCATCTAATGGAGCTATTCCTGTGCTAAATAGGTGGAGGCATGTATTTTGGAGCTAGAGGCTCCGTAGACAAGTCCCACGGACCGTTCATTGTATTCATCATTGAACAGACTCCAAATGACGTTTCCCAGCATGTGATGATTTCACAGCATACCTGTCCCCATCTCAGCGACCAGGGCTGTGGGGGTGTTAAAAGTGCTGAGCAGAGTGCTGTAGCCCAGACTCTGGCTAGAGCAGTGGGGTTTTTTTGGAGCCCAAGTGACAGGGCAATTCAGGATTTGTCTTACAGAAAGGGCTGGGGTTGTGCCTGGCTCCTGCAATGACATGCTGATCATTTTCAGAAACACCTAACTGTATTAAGCCTGGAAGATCTAACTGGAAGATTTGGGTGGCTGGCTGCTAACTGATAGAACAGAGAATTTGTATTCCAATCTTTGACTGCTGATCAGGCTCAGATGGCAGCCTGTTCAACCAGGTTAGCAGCAAGGCATGCTCAGGATTGCATCTCTAAGGGTGGAGGAATTTAAATCAGTAAGTATAAGGGAAAAAAACTCGCAAAGAGCCAGGGCCAGTGGTTTGGGTTTTATTTTTTTGTTTTGTGTTGTTTATTCCGTGTAACTTTGGATGTAGGTTCCTACGTCCTCCCTAAATCCTAGATGTATCCCTTCAGAAATGGTCATTGGCCAGTAAAGCATTTTGTCCTGACAGTTGTATTAAAAATCGTATTAAATATGTATCAGATTTGGGATCTGAAACTCACTTGTATGAGTTTCTCCTCTTGGCTTGGAGCAATGGAACTGAGATGCACTATGTCTCCAACCACAGTATTTCTCAGCAAGATGAAATAATCATGACATCAAGCCAGAACTAAGACAGTATAAGATTCTGGTCTGATGTCTTACTTTTGTCTGCCAAGCAGAATCCTTTCCTTTTATAGCCCCTGTAATGCAGGTGGATAGAAGTTCTTTTTTACAGTAACTGTTGTCACAGACATGGGCAACTCCTGACTGAGTCCCAAAGCTACAGTGCTAGGACTCTAGCACAGGGATGTATCATGGAGCCAAACTGCATTATTTGTCAGGAGTGTGTTTCTGGGAAGTGCAGCTGTTGGTGGTATGGTGGACAGAAAAGTCATTTTTATCAAAAGATTTAGTGTTATAGAGAGGAGTGCATGCAGGGACTAAGAAAAACACACAACATAAATGCAAAGGCCAGTATATACCATTTGGAGGATGGAAAGAGAGGAACAGGACCATTAACAAGAGGACATCCTGGCTTTTCAGAACAGATAGCCAATATGAAAGACCTTGATGGTTTCATCTGAAGCACCAGTACAAGTCTTTCAGTGAGGGGTTTCTTGAGACCTCTTTTTGAACAGTTACATTTTCATAGCATCATCATGCCTGAGATGCATTAGAGTATATTGAATGTGCAGGATGTTGGCACACTGTGATGACAGTGACCAACAGAGCAGGCCATTAAGTGACTTGGTGGATGTCCAAAAGAAGGAATGGCAAAGTGGCAGAGAACTGGACATTACTGTCCTGGAATTGAAGATACACAAGAAAGAARATGTTCTTCTGATGAGTATGATGACTCAGTGAAATGAAAATGAATGAAAGGTTTGTCAGCTCTAATTTTAACCATGCCAGTTCTCTCTTGCTTTCAGAACACAACGCCAGCATATTTAATTGTGTGGTTACATGCAAACAGTAAGCATGCTCTGCAGTTTGTGCCAGTAGAGCCCATGAGAAGTAAGATCTCCACAATGAATGTGTGTGTGTATTTGTATTCCTCAAGAGAGGAATAATCCCCATCAATTGCTGCAGGCAGGCTTGTGGGCAGGGATCTGTAGGCAATGGGGAGATTAGCTCACTGGCATCTCCTCACCTTGACAATAGAATTTAGCCTGAAACAACTTCTTCGACATAATCTGTTTAAAAAGACAAAAGACAGATGCCTCATTTATGTCAAGAAATTTTGTATTTAAACTATGCTTCCAAGTGAAATGTGCCCTCGAGGAATTTCTCTAGTGATGTCAGACACATGCTTCACTTCTACAGAGTTGATGAAAAAGGAGCAGAAAAAGCCAAAGCAATTGGGAGCCTTCCCCCTCACCCCACTGTAATTACTGCACAGAAAGCATTACACGTTTGTCTCCTCTCCCTAAAGCACTGCTTCATGGCACTCTTCACATGAGCAGTGAATTTCCATAAGTGAGTGGTGACCTACATTCAAGGCAGAAGCCTTGCTGTTTGCTTTCGGGAGTGTGCCCTGGCTGCCTTCCAGATCAAGCCTGAGATTCTCAGCATTTCATTTCCTGGCTCATCCCCGTCGGGTTTGCTGGGGACTGGGTTCACTGCAGAACATCTGCATGGAAAGGTCACTGTAAGAAGAAGGGTTGGGATGAATTTTTGCGGTAGCCTTAGACAGTACTCTGACAGAAGTTATAAAAATATAGCCTACGATGAACACAAATGAATAGGTAGTTAAGAAAGCAGCAGCCTGGTTAAAATCTGGGTTTGTAAAAGTCAAAACTGTAATTCAGTCATAAAGTATTTTTTTCAAACTTTGTCAAAAGCTTACCATGAGACAAGTTCCTGACTGAAAGTTTAGGCTTTGCCATTGATGCTTTGTCCTGCTGTGTACCTTATCACTGCCAGGTGAAGCTACCAACCTGTGAAGTTGTGTAAGAGTATTGAGCAGCATAATAAAACTGCCATCACAAACTTTCTGTGCAGGCAAAGCAAGAGTGTGTAAGCTGAGTGCATGATTAATTTTTTAATGTATTACACCAGCAACCTGGCTGTGAACTTCCTATTTCTGCTTTGGGTTTTATTCCGCAAGTAAAGCAGTTGCTTGAAGGGCTGCAGAGAGCCATGGTAAGAGCATATGAATCGCCGACATCTTTCAAAAGAAAGCTCTGCTCTAAGTGTGGTTGTCCCAGTGGTGAGGTGGCATGGAGACCAGACAGACCAAAACCAAAGCAGAAATTAAATTAGCTGAATCTGCTCATAGATAACCATTTCTAGAGAAATTTAGACCAGCTGTTCCTCTGGATTCACTCAGCACAACTAGACAAATACTTCAGAATAAGCAGCACTGGCTTCACTAACATCCTCCACAGCTATGAGAGTAATTGAATGTTAGGATGTGTAGCCGGGGCTCCAGAAGACAGTTCACCCTTCCAAGTTATCTCTCCCTAATGTGAAAATGTGCGTGGGCTAAGGGAGCACATTCCTGTCTGCTCCAGCCGACCACACTACATAACCACATAAAGTGAAAGGGGAACAAAATAAAAAGATCAAGTCAAACTATCCACAAAAAAAAAGTCTCCAAACTTACAGCCCAAAGACTGAAAATTCTGAAAATCCTGAAAATCTGGCAAACAAAGGGGAACTTTTCTTGGCTAGTGAACAAATAGAGAAAATATGGGAATGAGTCATTAGGGTCAGGGCTAGTTCAGACTTCAGATCAACTGGAGTTTGTTTCAGGCAACTGACTTTTTTCTTTGACACAGACAGAGGAAAGGCTGATGCGGCAGAATGAATATAACAAATGACTGTGACTCCGCAAGGATCCTCTTTCCCAGTAAGCTGGCTAATTGCTGGGAGGCTACTGACTGTGTGGAAGGGCTACCCTATGTTTCAGTTTCTTAACTTCAGCCAACTGGGGTAACCATACCTGAAGCTACTTTGGCATAAAAATGGATCAGAAGTGATAACAGCAGTGATGGAAAGCTTTGAGATTTTGCATGTTTTGACTCCGGGCTATTTCTCTTAGCCAGGAGGGATTTCCCACCTTGTTTTGCAGTAACCTCACTTTCCAGAGCGCCTCAATTAGTATGGCTCTGCCTGAGCAAGGGGAGTACAGCAGGACTGTTTCTGTGGCTGGCTGGCGCAGCAGTGTCCTTAGCAGCAGTCACAAGAGAGACCTCGGCTCTGGGCTTGGGCCAGGGAATGGTATAGGGCCTGAGTGCATCACGGCTGAGAAGTGCTGACCCAGTGTGATTGGGGCTGGTGCTGAGTGTCCCTTTGAAACACTCCCACTTTCACTTCCATTTCTGCTTTTGTGCCTGTGCTGCACCACTGTGTTTTACTTATTTCTCTGTCTTGCACTGTCTGCTTCTCATTTTCTTTGTGCTCCCTCATCTCTTTTCTCCACTTGTTCTCTCTTCTCATGCTTGTTCAGTGTGTGTTTCCCCTCTGGTCTTCTTCAAAAATTGCTGTTACCACCCTCCACGATCAACAGTCAGTGATCCTCACCCTTCTGGAACACTGAACAATGTTAGGAGCTCAACCACCACAACAAACCTGGTGGATGAACTTAATCCCTGTGTATTTTTCTGGTTGCTGTGCTACAGAAAAAGCTGTTTTGTGCATGAAGATCTAAGGCTTGCCAGCTGTGCTTTACCTGCAGGAATGTAGCAGCCAAACATACACCATACTAACACTAGCTTCTAGGTCCAATACTAACATAAGCTGCTAGGTCCAAAGCTAACACTGTGCTGAACCAGGATTTTAATTTGCAAAAATAAACAAAACTGCAGAACTACATTGTTCAGTGAAGAATTCAGTGTTCTCATTTTTCATGAAAAAGCATGGGAAACTGAAAAACAACACACTGCCACCAGGCACAGCATGAAGCAAGATAAAGACAAATGAATAGTACTGGACTACTTTCTTTACATAATTGCCTGGGGAAATCACCTCAAGCAAATTTGGATGCTAAACATGCTTGCAGGGATAAAAATATCAAGCAATTTTCAGTTCAAAAAACCAGATGCCAATACTCTGAAACTTTACTATTTCCTCAGTGCTTAAAAGTGAATCTGCTAGGTTCCATCTCTCCTCTTGGTAATGTGAGAGTAAAAGCTTTTCTGAGAAAAACAACATGCACTTGTGTCCTCTCTCACCATTCAAGAAATGCTTCTCCTTCTAAAGCAAAAGACCTTCTTTTACCTATTGCTGTAAATTCAGAAGTCATGTGTTGGTAGCAGCAATCCAAACTTTGCCATAATTAAACCTTCTGTTTCCTTCCTATCCAGCCTGCTGGACTGAAACACAACTCTAACATTGGGATCCCTTCATTGCACTTATATAAAGTGGAAAAAAAATTACTAAACTGAGAGTAGGCATTATATATTGTCAATAAATATAGACCACACTAGGACATCAATAGAAAATTCATCTGTGAAAATTCCTTACAATAACTCTTCCTTTCATCATTTCGTCTTTTTAAAGAAAAAGAGAAAAATCTAGTTGCCACCTTGATTTCTTTTAGGTTGTGGTTATTTTTAATCAAACCCAAAAACCTAGTCTGAGCGCTGAGGTAATATGAGATAGATCAATTCTTCTCAAAGTGGGGAGTGTAGAATAAATTTCAGATGGATCAGGGAAAATCCATCTCACCTTTGTTTCCATTCTTTCTTCCCCAGTCTTTGGGACCCCTTTCCTCTTTGCTGGCCACAGGGTGAAGGGCCAGAAAGAGGACATGAGGAAAGCGCAGGTTTTGTGTGGTACCTCCCCTGTGAGATGGCATGGCAAGCTGAGATGGGGGTCACAAAAGCTGCACCTTCTGCCTACCACTGCAGAAGCAGCCCCACGGGAACTCGCCCAGGGGAGGAGGCAGCTGGTGGGGTCAGGTGAGAGTGCAGAGAGCTCCTGCCAGCAGCAGGGAGGCATGACACCAGGGGCCAGGGCACCAGGCTGAGCTGGAGTCAGCCTCACTTTGAAAAGCTGGTGATAGAAGGAATTTAAAATGTTATTCGTCAATACTTGATTCAAGACTTGATTGTTACATAGGAACATTGCAAATTTTTATCCAATTAGTTAATCAGTTTAAATGGATTATACAATCTGAAGGAAACAAAGAAGCAGGCGTGGGCAAGACTGCGTGGTGCAAATCTATATTTCTTCTGAAATGGGGATTCACTCTTCCTCCTTTTCTCCCCTCCTCTTTGCCAACAGTCTGACTGCAGGCTGGTAAGCTAACCCCTTTGTTTCATGTGGTGAATATTTCACTTGTTCCATTCTGTGGGGCAGCAAGGCACCCAGAGGATGCAGGGAGACTACGATTCTCAGCAGTGGCGTGTGTGGACCAAGTCAGCTGGACTGCAAAACTCTACCCATGTCAAAAACGACAATCTTACTGTGAACAGTCTCTCTTCTTGAGAGACTTGGGTCCACAGGGGCTGTGTTACAGACAGAATTAGTATGTACTTCTTAGTTTTGGGTCTTCTCATAAAATCAGTAACCACTCAAGTTTTTTAAGGAGATTGGAGTTCTAGGCTTGTTCAAAAAACCAAGAGGAACGGTATCTTTTCTACTGTGTTCTTGCCCTTTATGCAAGTCACTAACCTGGTTTAAACACTGTGATAATGATTTAATTGCCTACACACTACCTGTCAATGCTGCTTTAAAAAAACCACATCCTTCTTGAGTTTCCTGAATCTAAGTCTGAGTAGCATAAGTCTTGGCCTCAGAAAAAGAAAGGGAAGGTTGTTCTTTTCTCTTATAAAAGACTTATTATGTTAGGAGGAGGACAATTCTCGGGGATTCAAGAGGCCAAGGATATGTGAGAGCAACAGTGCAGGGGCTTGCCAATAGCACTGTTTGCTTGGATCCTGCTTCTCAGACAGAATTGCAATTTTGTGTGTGTCTGAATGACGTGTACAACGTCTGACATGCAAAGCCAGGCTTTGTGCATGCACATCCCTGTTGCATGAGAAAATGTAAAATTTGCTGAGACATTAGATATGTACCACGTGCAAAGCTTGAATTTCTTCACTGTGTTAAAGCTAGGTTTACATGTGACTTTCCTGAGGGTTTTGCAGACTAGAAAGATAAAATGATACTGTCAAGAGTGGTTTGGAAGATTTCAGCGCAAGAAATTTGGTGCTCAAAAATTTAAGAATCACTATTGTACACAGAAAGCCAACAAGTGTGTGTGGGTGGGAAGGAAGGTCAGCCTGTTCCTTATGCAAAATCATGATCAATAAGAGCAGAGTGATGGCTGGCGTGCGAGAAGAGGGTTATATTGCAAAGAGCTGGGATAAGTGAAACAGCAATAGCTGCAGTCATTATAAATCAGTTCAGATCTTAATCATTACTGTATACCACTGTATACCACAAGCGCTGGGGAGGCGAGGCTGTGTATCTCTTGTTGCTTCTCCCTCCCAAACTGTCACCAGCTGCCCTACCCTTCTGCTTTGGAGGCACAACCYCTGCGGCCTCTTCTTCCCTTATCAGATTTTACCATGGACTGCCTTCTTCCTGGCATACCATTTTGTCTGCATCCCACTACTTGCACCCTAGTGTGACAACACAAGCAAGTGCTGCAAATCATCACTGCCAGAGCTTCATCTGGTCTATACCAGGCCCATCAGATCCCCCATGCCTCCCCTCAGATTGGGTGCATTCACTACAGAGGCCACTGCTCTCTAGTAGCAGGCTACTGCACAGCTCTTTGAATGCACCTTTAAAAGCATCCTTTGCTCTGTTGCCTATAAAAATCTGAACTACAAGGAAGTGATACCTTTAGCTTGCTGTGCTGAGCAGTGTTGCCTCATTGCCTCTCTTACTTGATCATCCATGTCCATCTTCTGCACATCTGGTACTTAATGGGACCAGGAAAGCCTTTAGTAAGCTCTCTGATTGGAGACATGCGTGGCAGAAACCACAGATTAAGTTGCTGGGCACTACATCCATTAAACTTGCAATAAGCAGAAATACAAAATCCAATATCAAGCAATATTTGGGCTAGTCTCTCTTGATTGATCTGTTGCAATAAGCAGTGTCTCAACTGTTCTGGCTCTTCACAGTTGACTCAGAACATGTTGCCAGAGGGCTCAGGCCCCATATGCACCGATAAAAATGTGGAGTATGCAAGTATGACCCATATTATGGRTTAGCATTTATTTGGGAATCAGTGAATATACTCTTTAGATTTCTCTTGTGATAATCAAATAATGAGAGGTCACAGATTGAGAAAGCATTCAGGGGAAAGAGTTTAGACTCTTGGCCCAGATTGCTTGTTCTCATGTTTCCTTCCCAGTCTGTAGAGCTGTTTTCTTCCTTTCACAGAAACAGTTTCTGTTCTGTGTCATGCAGCTACACGTCTTCCTGGGGTGTGACATGCGCATGTTCAAAACCTCCTGGTGACAGTAAGCAGAAAAAAACCTCCAGAGAGCCTGTTCCTGTCCCAGCTGGACATCATCATGCAGGTACTGTGGGTGTGAAGCCTGGTGCATTTTCCGTGGTGATTTTTTGCTGTCCTGGTTGCAAAGGATTTGCCAAATCTCCTCTGCTGGAAGCAGAGTGTCGTCTTTGCAAATGAGAAATCCTCCTCTCCCCTTCTCTCATCTATTATCAGTGACTTCTGGTGTGAACAAAGCAAAAGAAACCCCAGAGAATAAAAAGTACTTTAGAATGCTGCTGCTTTAGAAGTATTTTGCAGTTCCTGACTGTCAAGTTCACAGCCAGGACGCAATCTGTATTTGTGGCCAGCCCTCATCACTTCCTCAGCAGGTTCCCAGGCACCTCTGAGCATGCTGAGGCTCGTGGGGGACCCGAGCAAGCCCAGCCCGTGCAGGTCTCTGTGGAGGTGCTTAGGAAGGCACCAGGAGCAGCCTGGATGGTTAGCACCCACATGCTGCTCCACTGGAGATCCTGGGTGGACTTTCCCAGGGCTTTAGCCAAGGGCGGGGCTGGGGTTCGGAGGCGGCGGGAGCAGCAGGAGGTGCTGAGAACTGGAGGCAGAGCAGGCAGCTGCCCTCAAGAGACAGAGGCAGTGGTGCCAGTGAGAGGAGCTTGCTGAAGGATGTCTTATCTACTGTTTCAGGAACTGACTGTGATTTCAACAGCAGTTAAGACCAAAGTTGATCATTTACTTCCAGCACAGCCCTGGCTTTTGGCTCTGCAGCTAACTCGGGTAATGTCTGTATAGAGCAAATATGCCACAAAGACACAATGGCACAGGGCAGACGATGCCATAAAGAGGGTCCCACAAGTGCTGGAATGGGAAACCAGGGCTCCTTGTCTTTAGGTACATTGGCCTTAATGTAATTCAGTCAATACATGGAACTGCATGGAGCTGGTGTGCTTGGACCCTTGTATCCCTGCACAAAGCTTTTCTGGATGACCACTAGGCTGTGGGTGGGAGACACAGAGGGGAAAGATCCCAGGATAAACAAGAAATTTAGGGTTGTCCACAGTGCAAGGCAACATGGAAACTAAGTTTCCAGACCACCTCCCATTATCTTTCTCCAGCCTGCCTGAGGAAAGCAGTAGAACTCCTGCAAGCAGTAGTGTCAGATACACTGCTTTCTACTGGAACTGGACATGACTGCAAACCTACAATGACCTCGTTTACTATCCTTTTCAAAGTATTTCTTATTGGGTCTTCTTGTCAGCCATTTAAATGTCCACTCCCTGGGTTGATTTAGAGAGGTGTTCAGCCAGTCCTCCTGGGAATAAAGCAGTCTTAAGAGTGTTTTGCATTCGAGCCAATATTCCTTCCTCTACCATCATCACCCCAGGATTACTTCACAGCCAGCAAAAGACAAAAGCCTGTGACAAATGTGGTGACAGCAGTTTCCCAGGCTAACATGTCCCAGGGGCTCCTCAGCTGAGCACCAGCTTGCCTGTAGAGTGGGGAGTGAAGGGGCTTTCTCCCATAGGGTAACCCAGTGCCTGGGGCATCCCAGAGGATGTTTCTGCTCCASAAACATAGAGTGGGGCTGGGGGTTTCAGTGGCTACACTGCCGGGAGGGCAGTGGTCTTGGCTGACTACTCCTCTCCTCAGGAGCAGTCAGCACCACCAAGCTTGTGTGTGCCCAGCCCTGAATGCGCTGCCAAGGATCCATTTGAGAAGGGATGAAATGCATCTGACAACGTCGCTGCAGCTGTGAGTCTGCTGCAGTCCTGTGTGGAGAGTCCTCTTGCTAAGTGCTACCAGGAGAGGCATTTACTTGTTGCTGATATGTCAAAAAACATCATCTGTGATGTGGTCCCTGCAAATTCATCCTCAGCACTTTCCTTCTGCTTTGCTCTCGTATAATATTTTCCCAGCGCAAGAGATCTTGCTTCATTCCCTCTATTCCACAGAAATAAAACATAAACAAAAGCGATATAAACATGTGGGTCTCCTGTGTAAAGCTCCGTTAACCAATGCTCCTGCTCAGGGCTGGATGAATCACCCCGAGCAGAGCCGTTTCTAAGCACACGCCATATGTGCTTTAGAGCAAAATAGGAAATACTTGCACTTCAGTCTTGTAACAGTCGTGCCTGAATCAAAGCAGAGGATTCGTAGCCAGGGTCAGGTTCACAAGAAAGGGCGAGGTTGCGAGAAAATCAAAATGATAAAGCTTCCTGTTTTTAAAGATAGATTTCAACAATGATTATTGCTGCCTCAGAGAAGGAAATGGATGCTTGCTAGGTGAAAAGTACCTCACTATCTCTCCTTGTGTTTGTGTGCCAAAAAGTCACACAAACAAGTGAATTGTGCTGGAAATGAAAGGAAGCTTCTTTTCGGAATTTTCGTCTACAGTAAAATTACTACACACTTGCAAAATTAAGGCTGCTCTGGTTTTTGCTGTTATGCAAACTTTAGGCTTTCTCCTAGGCAACGCAGAGTGCCCTTAAGAACTAGAAGTGTTCAATGTCTTATGACTTTATTTTCCTTACATACACAATGATTAAAACAAAAGACAGCTGTTAATTTCAGGAAAAAAGCCACCATGCAATAAATCTTTTGTGCTGCACCATAATAACACTCCTCTTCAGACAGACAAAACTGAGCATAAGAGTTGTCTACATTTGATACTACTTACCATAAAAAGGTATCCTTTTGTTTCCAAATATATGGGAAAGTTGGCTGCACATCACAGAGCTGCTGCTCATGATACAAACAGGAAGCGAAATCTCACTTTTTCTTCTTAAGTGACACTTCACCAAAGGCACAACATGCCTTCTGTGTCATAGAATCGCATAATAACGGAATGCTCTGGGCTAGAAGGGACCATAAAGATCATTTAGTTGCAATCTCCCTGCCAAGGGCAGGGATGTCATTCACTGGACCAACTGGACCAAGGTGCTCAATCCAACCTGGTCTAGAACATTTGTTGAAATATGTACCCAGTGATCATTTTTCACCAATGTCATCACATGCTTTTGCAGTACAGGTGACAGATTTCATGTTTGCTGTGAATTGCATCGAGTCAGTCGACCGGAAGGGTCTGAATCACCTCTTTGCCACAAAGGCTCAGCTTGTCAGTGCTGAGAGGACCAAGGCAGGAAGAGGCAAAGCACTGAGTGTCTTCCTGGTCATACATTCAGGAAACCATTGTACTTTACTCCAGATGGGAAGGTGCAAAAGCAAGCTTGTGTATCATCAGCATATGGTTTGATTCAGCACCTGAATTCAGCGCCTGAGGAGCACTGGAGATGGGGCCTCTCCCACAGCTAGGCTGTCATGTAAAGTCCAGGCTTGTCCTTCCTGAGGACTTAATCTGCACTACGTGTTTCATTGTGAAGGGTAGTTATAAAACTGAGTGGACACCTGTCTTTGGAATGAGGTTGGGTTTCGTTCAGTGTGTCCTGGTGACCAGAGCAGGGTAACTATTCATAATGAAATAGAACAGTTATAATAAAATCATCTTGTTTCAAAACTAGACACCCACCATGGGATGAGTTCTTCCATCAGAAGCTGTAGGAGTGTTTCTTCAGTCAGTGTATCCCCATACAAAGAGCATTTCCTCTTTGTTTCCTCAAGACTCAGGGTCGTGTGAACACCCAAAGCACCATCAAGTGTCCCCTCAGCTGCAGCAGAGCACACACCCTCACAGGGCCATAGCACCACTGAAACAGATCCATAAGACAAGCTGATGAGCTGCTGCTGAATGATGTGGCCTAGGATAAGCACATTGAGGCAGAAGCATGCAGATTTTTTGTTGCAATGCTTTGATACAGACTCTAAAATGCTCAGATGCAAAGGGGATCTTGCCTGGATGAATTAGCTCCTTGAAAAAGCAAGCTCTGCTTTTGTTTTCAATCACTCTGGACAATGCAGTAGCACAGAATTCATGTAGGTAAAAAACACTAAGTCTGCCTGCTTGGTTTAATAATTTCTCAGGCTCTGCAGGTAAGCTCTAATAATATCTCTGTGGATTTTGAGGGAGATAAGATTTTATGTGCCAGGTGTTGTAAAGGATTTAGTGATCTTCTTGATTTCAACAGTGATACAGAAGGTGGTACGAACAGTTCTTTGTTGTGTTCTTCCTACTCATCTCTGGTTTTGGAGGCTGAAGATAAATTCAGTGTCACCTTGAATCTATTTTTTGGGGGTATTTGTTGTACAAGTAAGTAGGTAGTTGGATGCAAAGAAGGTACAAAGAAAGTAATTTGATTTGATTAGATTTGATGTTTCAGAAATGAGAGTACTTACAAAAGGGTGTGTGAATTCAGGGTCGTGGTTCATCTTCTGGAAAGTCAGTTCTAAAGTTCAGATTTGGAGCCAGGTACAATTTTCAGACCACTTGCTAGGCTTAACACATGGGAAATATGGGAATTGATAAAATATTTAAGAAAACATAACAAGAAAACCTAAAATGTTTTCTTCAGGTTTATTTGCTTTTTGAAAAATATCTTCAAATTGGCTTCTGAAAAGTTTCTGCGCATTTAGAACCTATTCCAAACCACAGCTTGTGTAAGGTTGAAAAAGTATAGCTGGAATATTTGCTGCTACTGGAATATTTGCTGGAGAAGTTCTGGGATTATGAAGTGGACCACTTCAAGACAATGTGTTTTATGTTGGAAATGGATGTGTGGCCAGATGTCCTAAGGACTGTGGGAACTGTTAAGGCAGTTTAAAGCCTGTTCATATCACTCAAGGAATTCAGAGACTATTTATGAGCATGCTTATAGTTCTAAGTAAAGGGGAAGCAGGGAGGACACACAAGACTGCACCGTCATCACTTGCCCTGTCCCATTGCAAGCTTACCTCCTAACCCTGATTTGGGCCATTCCAACAAGAGAAATTTGTTCTGGAGTGGACCATGAGACTTGTCTCGGTGGTGGGAGACAAGTCCCTGGACTTCCTTTATGCAGTCATAAAGATACAGTATCTCAATCAACTTGCCAGATGCACTCACTGCCTTTTAACCTAGGCATATTTAAACAAAGAAACAAAAAAAGATTAATTTAGAACACTTAAAACTATCAGTAAGACTGTAGTTCAGTCGTACAAGAGACAAGCTGGTCTCTTTAGTAGAGTACCATCCAACTGGTCTATGGTGCATAGAACTGATCTGGTGGAAACACAATCTGTTACTTTGGAGAAGATGACCTTCATAAGGACGAGATGACCTTGAGACATTCTCTCCAGCCTCAACTATTCTGTGATTCAGATGTCTGTGAAAAATTCTTTGTCCTAGAAATCTTTATGATCRTGGTATATACTTGTCCATGCTACTTTAATTCTGCCCTGACAATTTCTTTCTCACAGCTGGAAGAGCATGAAAATAGAACCAAAAGAATGAGATAAACACTTGGCTGGGGACCATGCCTTATTCAACAGAAATGCCATTTTATGCTCAGACTATGTCCAAATCACCTGACTGCTGGTATATATTTCTGATATTGATCATCACAGGATCATGTTCAAGAGTCAAATGGGAGCTGTAACTTTTCCTGACAAAGTTAGTCAAGGCCCCAAAACAAAGTAGCCAGCCTGCTTCTTCGTACAAAATACCTTTATTTTTCAGGCGTGAGCCAGTAAACTGGATTTTCTGCTGTGCTCAGCACCGAATTTAACTAAAGCTGACAGTCCTCCCATTGCTGCCACTTTCTGGCCACTGGTCTCCAATAACCTATAGCCGTGTTCTGGGGAGGTGAACTGAGGCCTGCTATTTTCGGGACACAAGATTGTTTCTTCTAAACTTGTGGCCATGAATAGACACATGTGCACACACCAGGAGGCCAAGAGAGAATAACACCAAAAGACATTCATATAACCATCAGTCTGCCTGACTTTTTAATAGACCATGACCCTGGTTCAGAAAAAGAAAAGAAGCCCTTCTACAGTTCAGGCATGTATCTAAATACACACCTGAAACTCAAGAAGTTTGGGGTGTGAGCAGGACAGGTTTGCTTCACAAAGAATCCTGGAAGGCCATGGGCTGAGGTGAAGTAAGATTACATTTCTTAATAGTCGTATTTAATATAGCTGAAGGGAGATGTTTTAACTCTGCAATATAAACACTTCAGAAAAAAAAACAACATAGGGCTAAAATGTGCACTTCAGGCTGGGGCTAAAGCCTTTTTAAACCTTGGGATTCACTTCACCTGGGATTTCTTGCCCTAAAGACCTTGAACCATAATAATGCCAATGTACTTCTGATCATGTATGTCAGCTTACTAAGACTGTGTTTCCATGAGTTAATGCTTTGAAACCACCAGCAAAATTTGTAGTTACTCCCTGGTTGTGACCTGGATGCTGATTCTCTAGAATTGGGCAGGACCAAATAACTCCCATGTGACCTAGCACAAGCATGAAAAACGTCAAGAGAAAATATTATGCTGGGATTTTGGAACAGTTAGACTGAAAGCACTTGCACACCAATGGTATAAATCATGTTTAACACAGGCTAGCTGGAATGAGACTAGTTTGCCATGCACACTCTGAATTGTAAGAAGAATGGCAGGCCATTAACATTCATTACATCCCTCCTTTTGGTATTCTTAGTTATTTTCTCATGAGATTCTTACGTAATTTTACACACAAAAGTTGTTTTGTGGGTTTGTTGGTCAGTTTGGCTTATATATAAATGATCTTCTACAAAAGCCACTTTCCCCCCTTGCCCAGTGCCTGCTATTTAAGGTCACGGTTTGGTTGTACTTTTGAGTAATTGTTAGTTCAGGATATTAGCCATTTTATAGGAAGAGCATGCAGAGATTTCTCAGTCATTATGAAGAGTGTGTTATGTGTAAGATGTAGCCCAGACTCAACAACAGGGGTGGTCACAACTTCAGCTAGATGGAAAATAGCTTAGACTTCTAATAACTGCAAGTGAAATGACCACCTAGCTAGCCCAAGTTATTTTTGGTCATCTAAGCAACAAACAAACAAGCCGCCCCCAAAAAAACCTCAAACAAACAAAAAACCCAACCTAAAGTAAAGGAAGAAGAAAGAAGAAAGATGTCTGAGGAGGTCTCCAACAGGATTCCTGATGGACTGTTCTTGTGTGCACGAAAATATACTGGGAAAACCAGGTATATTTGAAAGCAAGACCAAAATGAAGAAAAGTGGAGCCCCTTGCAAAGGGAAGCCTGAAATCCCAGAAGGGAACTGCCTTCATTTGTGACAGATGACAAGATTAGTTTAGAATTGGGAAGTTTACTTGAGAAGCAAGTAAGTAAAGGACTCCTCCAACTCACTGGATAATTTGGATTAGGGAGAGAAACTTTAAACTCCTGTCATAGACACCAGCTACAAACCCCCATTAGGAGAAATCCAGCAAATTTTCTTGTTCCAAGAAGCAGCACCACTGCATGAATCCCAGTCTTTGGACTATGAATTAAACATAGGTTGCTCATTTTCCACATGACAAACAGAACATCATTTGTGGTCTTAAAGTGCCCAGCAATAGATTCTCATCCAAAATTCCTGCAAATCCTGAAGTTTCTAGAGCTGCATAGTTACTTACCTCACAAGGAATTAGTGGCAACGGGCACTGAGTTTCAAGTAAAAAGAATTTGGTGTTTCTCCTTAGCTTTGATTTTGTTATGGGTATTTGTCTTTTTAAAAATACTTCATGTCACGATTATTTTGCAGCAAAAGCAAAACTCCTGAGCACTAACCAGGCTCTGAACTGAGGAGCAGTTTGATTTCTCTTCTGCTTTTAGTGGCCACTGGGATTGCTTTTACTTTTAAATAGGCAAAGTTGAGCAACTGTTGCAGGGTATTCATTCCCAGCAAGCAACCTGTTTTTAAAATTCAAGCAAACATGAGTCTCCCCCAGTGTCTGTGAATTCCAGACATCCAGCTGGGTGCTGCTGATAATGAAAAGGAACTGACAGCTATGTCCCAGCTGTCCCAACACAGAGTTAACTTCTCTGTTTCATACAGAGAAAACCAGCCCTGAGTCTTTCCAGTATCCCAAGGTGGGGTGGGTTGATCGGACACTAGAAATGGGATCTGGCATGGGTGAAAGTAGAACAGTAAGTGGTAAAGTAAGAGAACTTGCACTTTCATGGCCGAAGAAAAGCAATAAGCTTTTCAATGTTGAGTAAAGTATGAAGCAATCCATCAACTTCACATGCAATATATTTCCTTTCCACTTGCATCCCTGCCCATTGTACTCTTCTGAAATAAAATACTAACACTGAGGCTGGATGCACCATAGGGTGTGATCAGAGGATGATTTCTGTGGACACAGAGCAAGACCTCTTCAGCAGCGCCAGGGTCCGGCAGCAATGTGTATCCATGGGTGTCACTCTGAGCATGTACAAGTGTGGTTCTTTGTTCCATCAGCTGCTCTGCATGTGACAGGGGGCTGTTTCGGAAACAGGAGTTCCTTGTTTATGCTGCCCCGAGGATGAATGAATATATACTTACTTAGCAAGATATCCTCACACCGAAAGTCCAGCTTTCCAGACATGAGGAGTTAAAATTGACATGGCCTTTCCAAAAGAGTTAGCAATTTTGGGATTGTGTTCTTGTCCCCTCCCTCCAGTTTTAGTGAGTAGTACATGCCAGCCCTGATGTCCCTTAGTGCTTTTCATTTACCACAGTGTGGAAAACAGCAGTGGTTTGATGTGGTGTGTGCTGCCTGCTTTCCTCCTTGCCAACTAATTGCTGCTCTTAAGGTACCCAGTGCAAACCTGCTAATCATAACCTTCCTGCACCAGCTGTCCTTTTGAGTGAAGAGACTACTGCTGGGGCTGCAGCCTCCCTCAAAGATATTTGCAGCCTGAGTTTGCTGTGCTGAATAACTTTTCTACATGAGTTAAGTCTTATTGTTTTAAGCTTCTAAAAAGATGCTTTTTTAGCATCTTCTCTCTCTAGTCTGTGCCCCCAGTGGAGAAATTTTTGCATGGCCTGATTGCTTCTGTTTCCTAATAATTATTTGGTAATTACCTTTTGCCAGTGAACATTTGCTAATAGTTAGCACAGTGGTAACTAAGAGAACACTTCCTCCATGTAAGAAGCATGTAGGATATCTATAGTAACCATGGAATAACATCTGGTATATAGAAACTTTTTGAATGGAATATTAATGCAAGTTAGTTGTGGTCTAAATGATCTGCATATGACTTATTAAGAAGCAACTCAGCATACATGTAATCAGAAAAATATATTTTAGACCAAACCCTGAAATTTTCCATGTCAAATTTGGTAAATGTCATCTTTCTTTCATGAATGACATTGTTTCCAGTGCAGTCTCTACTGATTTAATGTTGTTCTGCTCTGATACCTGCCATTAGCATGTCCATATGAATTAAAGCAAATCAATCCAATGGCACAGTATGTTCTAGAGGGGACAGGTTATACTATGGGATGTTCCCACAGAAAAACCACACCACTGACAGGCATAGGGAAATCTGGGGAAAACTGGCCAGGATCCAGGGAATATGTCTATATGGTCAGCTCTCCTTCCTACAGAGGCTGATGGCTGCGTCATAACCCAGGATTAGTCAATGTTACCAGAGCTGTTTGAGCTGCTCCTGCAAGGTGTGTAGTGCAGTGTTGTCTCTTGTCTGCTGGAGCACAGAGAGAGAAAGAAGGTGCGGGGACCACTTGGAGCAGGAGATCCACCCTCTGAGCATCAGTTTAGCCTATGTACACACTTTCCTATGCAGAAACACTCTTTTGCAATTCCACTGCACCACTGCAGATGCCTGGTTCCTGTGGGGCAGAGGGAGGAAGTAGAATTTGGTGACTGTGTCTCAAAAACATGGTTGACTTTTGTCGCGTTTTGTCTTTACTACCCAACAGTGCCCATTGAGGTCAGAGCACTGCATTAACTTCTGTTGTACATACACTAACATGGACTGAAGAAAACATCTCTGTGTTCCAGCCCTGTGCTCTTTTTCTCCTCCCCATAATCATTTCAAGGACCATATAATCTGTGGTGCAGAAGTACATCTCCTTAGGTGCAGGACGCAATGCTCTGAACACAAACAGGCTGCCCAGGGAAGGCGTTGAGTCACCATCACTGGAGGTATTCAAAAGATGCAGGGACATGATTTAGTGATGGAATTGGCAGTGTAAGATTTACAGTTGGACTCAAGGATCTTAAAGGTCTTATCCAACCTAAATGAGTCTATGATCCTATGATTCCATGTTGTGCATAGAACATGCACACATAGATGCTGCCACTGCTGACATAGTCCTTTCAGATCTTTGAGCCTAAATTAAGCTTGCAGCTTTCATGTCTTTTGTTGATATATTAGCCATAAGTTCATTTATCTTATTTTTCTTTCTGCTGTTGCTTTACCTGTGTACCAGAGCTGATGCATTGATATCAACATGCACCAAGGAGCAGATTTATGCCACAGAACATTTCCCAGGCAGCAGTGCCGTGGTGACTGGAGGAGCACAGATGAAGGAAGGAAGCTATGCTACAGTGCAAAGATCTGAGCCTACCATCAAACTAATACCTATTTTCATTGAAGTTATTCCACAATACAGCAAGAGGAGGTGCAGACACAATGTGAGTAAGAGGAAAAGAGACAAAGTGTCACTATCCTGGGTTTGGCTTTCTGGTACAGCCAGGACCAGTGTGGAGCTATTTGGACATAGGTTACCAAAACTTTTCTCCAAAAGACAGAGTGGAGCACTGCTAGGATCTCAGGTTAGTGTGGTGTGAGGACTAGTGATGAAAGCTGTGGGGCTGTCGAGACTAACCACAAGCAAGCATTAGAGGAGGATCTCTTTCCCTACAACCCACTGTCTCCTATTCCCCATCAGCAGTATTGGGCCGTTGAACTAAAATATTATATACCTTGGCATTTCAACATGGGAAGAGTGGTGGGATCCTACGAGGATCCCCTCACCCTTTCTGACAAATCCACCTCTGATTCATCAGTATTGAAAGTAACCCACGGGAGGAAAGGAAAAGTGAGATGATAGGTGATGCTAATCATGTGCCTGAGGCTGCTATACACAAATAGGGTCAAGGTCACACTGTATGTGTGAAAGAAGAATCCAGGGAGACATTAGTGTCAAACATCAAACACTAGAGGAAAATTTTAGTAGGGGGTTGCAGTACTCAATTATGAATGCACACTTACTGTCACCAACTGAGACAAAACATTCCTGAGCAGGGATGGGACAGAATTTCTTCTATATCTGTCCAGAAGAGAAGTCACCCAGACTAAGTACATTTTTACAGAAGAACTAAAACCCAAGTTAATAAAATTAGTAATGTGACTTTTGTATCTGAAGTTCTAGTGGCCTCTTTTTTCATGTTTATATTATGATTTCTGTGAATTTATGCTTCACTTGAAATCATTGCAAAAAGAATTTGGATACACAAATTTTACTTCGAAAAATAGTTCTTACGTACAGCCTCTGTTGAAACAGCAAGGTTAATAACCTTAGAGAAGAATATTTAATGTATTCCTTAAACCGATGAGATAGACACAAACCCACATACTGATCAGATAAACCTTTTGTGCAAATATAGCCTCCTATTCAGAATGTTATTTTGAATATGATTATTTATTTACAGAAATATTTGCAGTGCTAGTGAATTCTGCAAAGGTCCTTTTGAACTGAAATCTACTTGTGAATTTGTTAATGAATAGCAAAATAAAAGTGGTTTTAGACACTACCTCAATTAATGAGCTGTCTTATTTCTGGTACTCAAATACCATACTGCTACATTCACCAAATGCATTGAGAGGGTAATAACAATGGTTAATAAGCTATAGCAGGTGACTTAGGAGAAGGAACTAAATATATCAGTCTTGCTGATTCTGAGGGAGCACCTGCAAATATTTATGCAGGAAACTGTGAGTTCCTAAATCTGATGTACAGCTGAACAAAGGTTGTACCCACCAAATGGCATCATTGAGGTTGACAAGGTGTCTTCTGGATCACCACACTGGTACAAATGAATGACAATAGTGGTGCCAGACTTGAATAGAGATAAAGAAATTAGTAGCCTGGTGCCAGTTCAAGGATAAGATGGTAAAGAAGAGAAAAAAAATCCAGAATTTTAATGGCAGAAAAAGTGTTCTTAAAGGCACCATCTATAAAGATTCCCCCAGATGAAGGAAAATTGCTGACTTTAGGGTAAATAAGACAGATCTATTGGTTGAACTGGCCTGTGGCAGCAAGAAGATTGTGAAAGCTGCCAAAAATTTGATATCATCTACCTATAACACTTTTACAATTCCACAACTTTGCTGTGACATACAAAAATCTTCGTACAGGCATGCAGAACCTCAGCTTCAACATGAAGCAGAAGTTCTTAGAAGAGACTATACATGCTTTTGTGGCTCATCTCTGTGGTTCCTCACCCTTCCCTGTACTATCAAGAGCCTGCAAAATGAAGGCTGAATTCAAGCCTTTGAAGAATATCTAGGTCACTATCTAGCAAGTGCAACAAGGAGCTTCTGAAGAGAAGCTTAGTAAACTTTCTGTGTCAAGAATTTAAGCTGCAATGGTAATGCAGAGAAATGTAGACATGGCTGGAGATGGAAGGGTGAAGAACTCATCGCTCTTTCTTATGTTCTCTGCTCTGACTTTTATATTTCCATGGATTCAGGTTTTCTAGATGCAAAGGAGTCTCCTCCCCCATTCTCATGTTATTGCCTATCCCAGCGCTACAGGCTGTGATGTCTCCTTCCTTCCTGTTTGTTTTCAGCTGAGACAGGAAAGCAGGCAGAAGTATGTGGCTGGCACTCAGAGGAGCGATGGGAAAATGCTTTTATTTTTTGTCCACGGCCTTTGATCAAGGCTCCAGCAGAATCTTTCTGCACAGGAACCGAGATTACCTATTACAAAACTGGGAGGGTGGGACGTGGGGAATAATGAATCCTAAAACACAAAAAACTTTTTTCATGAAATCAATTTGGGCTACTGGGAGGCCAGGGAGCTTTATGGAAATGAGGCGACCGAGTAAAGCAACGTCTAAAGACCCCGGGAACAATGGGCTCCACTTTCACAATCCTGTGTGGGAGGCAAAACCGAAGTGCAGGGCCTCRGTGCCTGTGGCTCCCGCATCTCCCTTGTGCTGGCGCAGCAGCTGGCCCTGCACAACAGGAGATCCCTCCTTTGAGCGGCTGACCCAGAGAGGCAATTTCTGCGTGACTGAGCATGTACACTGCTGGGGCTCTACCAGTCCTTTTAATTTTTTTTTTTTTTTGGTTTTTTGTGGGGGTGGTGGTGATTTTTTGATTGGTTTTGTTTGTTTGTTTGTTTGGTGTGGCACCACCACCCCAAATCGCTGTTGACTGCCAGGTTAAATAATTTCTGTCTCAGTCCCCCCCTCTTCCCCTTGCCTTTTTACACTCTTAGATTGTTGTGGACAATTATAAGGGTTTGCCTTGCCATTGTTTCACCAGATGTAGTATTAACACATATTTTGTGCTCTGAAGTTTTCTACACATGCCATTCAGTTCACTTTTTGTTTTTTCTTTTCAGAATTTTCTCTGTTTTGTCTGAGTAGTTTTCATATGGAAGCGTTTAAAGCTGTGTGCAATGATATGTTACCTACCGTAGCAATTGTAATTTGAATTGTCAGAGCAGGAAACTGTTAAATACTTCAAGTCAACATTAAATTTATTGCAGAGTGTCTTAAAATATGCTCTAGAAAACATTTTGGACTATCTTGAAGCAGTAGACCCCAGGTGCACTTCCCAGTTGCCAGGTAGAGATGAGCATAGCCAGCAGGTCCCATGTGAATTTTAGGTTGGGACCCAGATAAACATGATTTTGGTCCCAGTTGTGCTCTGTGTACCTTGCTTCCCATGGAAAGCAGCCCAACGCTTTCCCACAGACCTCCCAGTGAGGCCAAGCAAGGGGGCAGGACTGCAGGGGAAGAGGGGCTTGCAGGGAGCCTCGCTCATGGAGGGCTCACGGGCTTAGTGTGAACTGAAAGGGGGAAGGAAAATAAAGGGAAGAAGACAAGGTTGCAGCAATACGTCTCTGGGTGGCACAATGTYTGTGGGTGGTAGAACTTTAGAGCCCAAGCTAAATTTTTCTTGTTAACATGGTGTGACTGGCTATTGTCAAAAAGTTTAACTTTGTAGTGACTGCTGGCAAAATATTTGGGAGTGTGGTGAAGAAGAGGAAAATGCCTAACTTACAATCTAGCACTGCAAAGCAGAGGGTGATTTGATGCATTGTATAACAAGTGGACAAAGCATAGTATAAGACAATGCCTCAAAAAAAGTCTTAGAAAAAGAGATGTAAAATACAACCCGGTTACCTGACCGGCCCTCAGCTTATTCAGCAGAGATGCTTAAAATCTGAAATGCAAGCCTTATTTAAGGAAAGGCAACAAGTGCAATTTCAGTTGTGCAACCGCACAGTTGTATATTGAGGCTATCCTTAGTGTTCTCTCCTGGTTTGATGGGAGGGATAAAAGCAGAAACAGGAGCTAGATGTAGCAATTTCCAGCTTCCCCTTTTGCAATGAATTTGAACTTTTGACTGGACAGAAGTGTAGAGGAGTCCAAGGCAAATGTACCTCCTGGTATGCCTTGATTCTGTGTACTGCATTTCATTCAGTAAGATTTTCTTGGCAGCTGTGCATGCGCTAAGCTTCAGTGCTATCCTGTGTTCTCCTCCATCCTGCATGCATTGTATACAGAAAACTGACTGTTGCTTGAAAAAAGAATAAGAGTGGTGAAGTGATGCTTCAGCCCTTCCCCAGCTCCTGAGATTTTTCAACTCCCTTCTAACAATACGGAAACATTATTTTTATTGTCTCTATTAGAAAATCCAGACGGGAATTTTGCCAAGCTCTTCCAGTGTTAGAAACCAACACAGAATTTTGGTTCAAATCCAAAATTGAAAACAGTTTTGTGAAGTCAACCTTGGTCCCAAAGACTTGGATCCTCCTGCTACAAACACAAAATAAAAAGTTGTGATCTTGCTGCAACCAAGATCTCACACATGTTTCTACATTACTTAAATGGACACAGCTTATCATACGTTGTGCTAATGTCTAACCTCTTTGCAACCAAACATCTTGGATAAAATCTTGAAGTGAATGAAAAACAGGATGGAGCCAATGCCTGGCTACCCAATATAATCAGACTTATTATTCAGGTAGTTTTATGAAAATCTGTTTCCCATAGACTTTTGTTCGTTGGCTGATTTACATCTAGTGAGGTTCACGCTCTGATCAAGTGTTGGCTTTGTGGGGGGTTTTCACAGCTTCATCTTCTGTGTATTCACTCTGGTTTGGTAGGGACTGACTTCATAAACTCTGACTGCAGCCTTCCCCTCTGCTACACCGTGGCTGTCTCCTTTAGTGACAAAGAGCCTTCTCCTCCCAGACACTGGATTTCATGAAACATATTTTGTTGACACCTCTGCCCCCTTTCAGATTTTGTTGGCACCTGTGAATGGGCTCAGATCTTAAAACAGTCAGGCGTAGAGGCAGACACAGAGTTACGCACAGACAATGTGATTGCACAAGTGTTATTTCCTTTGGAAACCAGACAGAAGAAGAAATTCTCTCAAAGTGCATTTTACAAGCCTGCCTATTTTTACTTTTTGGCTATTTGAATCCTCGGTGTCCAATCTGAATAAAATGTATGAGCAATCCTGCTTATACTGTGCTGTTTTGCTAGTGGGGACATTGTGCAAAACTACCATTTAGAAAAAAGTACCATAAGTGTATCTTCATCTGTAGGAGCTAAATATCAGTAGGTGTTAATCCATGTTTTACTAGAGAAGCTTTGTTCAGTAACAGTGATAAACACAGATTGGAGACAGACTCCATGCTATTTTTACAAGACATATTATTTTGATGCCTTCTTCACTTAACAGTCACAGAGGATCATAGGATGAGTGTTGATATATCCATAGTAATATTATGTCACATATTAAATCCTTGCCAACCAAACTGTGAAGTCAAGCATTACTATTTCAGATGTATTCTGGCTACTAGAAAAGTTAGTAATTCTATCTAATGGCCTTTCTTCCAAACAGGTTAAACCTACCTATGCCTACTTTTCCTGCAAAAAAAAAAATTAAAAAAAAATCCCAATGATAGCAAAATCAGTTCCTTTACTTAGCTGTCTTACATTTTTGCCAGATGAACTTCTTTGACATTAGTGTTCCTGTGAAGCTAACAGAAAACACCCCCTATCCTTCCCCTAAGTATTTCCATCCCTAAACCATGCATACTTTTATTGCATATTTTTGGTAATATCTGAAAATTACCCAGCCATTTCTGTTAGCAGACCACCAAGAGCAAGCCCTTCACTTGTGAAAAGAGCTGGGGAACACGCTGTGTCAGCAACCCTGTGTAAACAATCTCTATTATTTTATACGGCATCTTTTTACTTCTCTGGTAATAACAATGTGCGTTTTGTTTGTGACTGTGGCAGGATTTTGCTTGTTTATGGCTTTTTTTTTAAGTCACAGCACTTCATAACAATCTCCAACTCTGCATTTTACTCCCTAGCACTTTCATCAAAACCTCCAGAGAATGTGCTGGAAGTACTTTTGCCCACTAGCTTTCTTTTTGATTAGAAATTCATGCTTTCGAACTGAAAATCACTTCTGTTCACCAGAAGAATGAAATAATTTATGGCCAGGTTCATTTAACAGTGCCTTCTTAAGAGCAAAGATGAAACATTTTGTGAAGGAGGGACTAAGGCTGGGGTTGCCCTCCCCGGCATTACTGGTCAATGCCAAGGCTTTGCTCAGAGCTGTGCTCCACAAGCTGCAACTACGGCTGTTTCCACAGCTGCTGGGGACCCAGGGCCGTGCTCTGCTATGGAACACAGCTCCCTGCAAACCCTGATTTTCTCATGAAAAACCTTTGGTTATGAAAGGAACCCAAAATGGTTCCCAGGGCAAAGCTACACAGCCACAGCACCATGGAATGTTTATCCAAGGGCCCCTTCCAGAGCCCTGCTGATGCCTCAAGCCCTGGGATATATTTAGCCTCTGTCATCTCTGCAGAAATGTCTCCTGTTTTGACTGGTGCAAAATGTTTGCTTTTCTACTTCCTTTATTCTTTGGGATCTATTTAGTGAGAGGATCTGTTGGTCTTCATGGAGTGACCATCCTTAGCTCTTATGCTGCAGGTTGCGAGGCAGTGAGGCTGCCCAGCTTCTCTCTGAGTACCTCTGTAAGGGACATGCATTGCAATAGTGTAGTCCTTGAGCTCAAACGTTTCAAACATTTCTTACTCTGTTTTGAACCCATGTCTATCAAATGAATTCTCCTAAAAAAAGATAAACAGTCCAATACATTTCAAATACAGCAACTGTTGCTTCCTTCTCCCCCATGTATTGCCTCTGCCTCAGTATTGCTGAGCTCACATAATGCTGTAGTGAGGACAGAGAGTGACACTGTCCTGGGTTTCACTTGTTTACACCCAGCCCTCTGTGGCTTTTCCTTCGATGTCACTGTCATAGGAATGACATTATCATGGACCAACATCCAGTTCAAAAGGAGGAAGAATTTGAATTGGTTTTACACTGATAACCCAGGCATCTTCTGAAGCAATGTAATCCACCAGTCCCAGGCAGAAACCCTTGGGGTGAATTTTCTGTCCTTGCCCCAACAATACAGATACATATAGAAAACTTTGTCAGCAAATGGGGTCTCAGTGTTTTCATGCACCCTTTGGTGTCAACCGAGTCTCCTGCCAGGAACTGTGCCAGTCGCTCCAGCTCACCATCACCAGCTTTCAGCCCTTTATGAGCACCTCTTCCTGCTCTGGTTAAGGATGAACTTCTCGCAAGTGTGGAGCACACCACTGGTGTCCATAGCACAGCTTTGCACAGTCCTCATGCAGCTTTTTACCAACAGGGCCAAATGGCTGTCAGAGTCACCACTAGAGACAGGGAAATGAAGGAAAAGCAAAGGGATGTGGCTGGTCCAAGTGCAAATCCTCCATTCACCCCACACTGCTGCCTTCCTTGCAGGCATGTCTAGGGTAGGAATGAACCACAAGTTTCTGATTCATTGCAAAATAACTCAGTTAGCTGATATTGAGAGATTTGCCTTCAGCCCAGTGCTATGTTAACCTCCAGGCAAAAGACGCTCTTATCCAAACTTCTGCTTGTTCTGCTCACACCAGATTTTTTCCTGTTAGCCAAACTGAGTGAGGCAAACAGGCTTAATAGTGATGATGTTTTCTATGTTTTCTGCAGAAGCTGGTGTTACCTGCCTCAGCCTGTTGTGTGTGGGAGTGACCTGCTGGTCCTGCTGTGAGTAACCACCGCTGGTTTTGTGTAGCTGAGCAGAGTGCTGAAAAGCTAATAATGATGAGACATGTGCCTCCTACCCAAAAGAAAAAGCACTCTCTGGCATCATTTACGTAGCTGCCTTCAGAGCTGATCTTGACTGTATTTGTGTTCAGCTTTTATAGAAACAGCACCAGAAAGGCATTTACATAAGCAGAGCATCCAGAACATGCTATCCAAGAATAGCCATATCTGACAAACCCTTAAATGGAGTTTTTTATGGGAAAGTGTATGTATAAACAGTTCATTAGAGTTTAGGGGCAATTTGCCTCACATGTCCCATAAGGAAACAAAGCAAATATAATTTATGGCACTTTTAGTAACAAATCCATTGTTCATTTTCCTACAGAGCTGAACACACTAGCAAGGCAAAGTTGAAGTCACTTTTATTCAGATAGCTCTGATGTTTTCTAAAGACAATGTGTGCCAGGTCCACAGCCTGACAGTGAGAATGCATCTTTGTTTTAGGAACGATTTACACACAAATACGTGAAATACCTTCCCAGACAAAAGGAAAGGTGCTAGCAAGGCTTTTGGAGAGACTGCACAGCACAATAACACAGCAACTGGCATTTTCATTTGGCAATGTTGGCTTTTGCTCTAAACAAAAACAGTCACAGAACACCAGACATGAATAAAAATCAGCATGAGTAAATAGCAGACTATTTATTTGGAGGTCATACTTCCCTAGCATCACTCAGCAAAATGAAGTTATACGTAAGTTAAATAAATTAAATACATTTCTCACTTGTATTTTTATGCCTAGCTGCTCCACAGTTCCAGACACCATGCAATCATGTAATGAAAGACAGATGCTGCTTTAAAGATCTTGCAGCTGAAACAAACTATGCACAGAAATGGAAGATGTAATAGAGATGCTGAGTTATCAGATCTTATTAATTTGATGTTTGGGTTCAGAACCATCCCAGCAAAATTCTAGCTGAAGTGCTGCAATTAGGAAAAGAATCACCAGGGCCGCATGTATCAACGGTGGAGAAGGATGGTCCTTGCAGAGCAGGATATGAAGGCCAGCGCTGAACAAAGGAGAGGTGAATGCAGCCCTGGGTGCCTGGCCTGTGTGGTAAGCACAGCAGCAGGTTTAGCACCCACCGAGTCTGGCAGGAGATGGAGCCAGCCTGTGATCCCGGCCTGGCTGCTGCTCAGGCTTGTGCCATTTCCACCCTCCCTGCAGCAGCAGGACACTGGTACTGCCATCCCCCACCGGCCACACGTGATGTCCACCGAAGCTCCTGCCGGGCACTGATCCTCATGCTCCTGAGCGCAGGAAAGGACAACACACATCACCTTTCCGAGAGATTTTGCGTGGCTTTTTTCTGCGCAGCACTGAGCAGTTGCTGGGTGCCCTTGGTGCTATATTTGGTTGATGTTCCATGTCTTTATATTTTCCTTTTTCTGTTGTTTTTGGTTGATCCCATGGAAAGTTTTCTGAATCATAAATACACCACTCAGTGCTCTTGCTCTGTCCCCCATGGAACAATTTTTATCTAAATCTCCATTGTACTGTATTTAGTAACAGAACAGCTGTGTACCTATCATAGCACCATAGCCAATACACAAGGTTTTTGTCTTGAATAACATCCAGAGTTCTCATTTTTCCAGTGGTTTTTTTGATTAAACCAAGAAGTAACAGCTTTGCAGATGAAAACTTTGCTGCTTTGTGACATTTTCTGTAAATCAGGTAACATTCAGATATTTTGTTGAAAGATGTGTTGTTAATTGAAGTTATGGTTTATAGAAAGACAGATATTATTCCTAGAATTTAACAGATCTTGTGATTTCTCCAGGTAGAGAATGAATACTAAGAAAAAGGAAAAAAATGTTATTTTCAGTACTTTTCAAAACAACATTAGGAGTAATAATTAATAATAAAATGGTTTAAATACTGAAAACTGAATTTAGCATTTACTTTCACATCAAATAAAATATTTGGTTTCTGCCTAGCACAACTTAAAAAAAACCCTCACTTTTTCAATAAGAAAAAAGTAACGCAATTRAAAAAGTGTACTTTAGATATAATGTGATTCAGCCATCAGACTGAAAAATGCACTATTCTGGTCTTAGTTTGGGCATCAATAGCTGATCTAGCCTCGAGAATGACCACTGGAAATCTTGGCTTCTAGGCCCTGGTGTTATAGAAGTGCTGTTGGTAATACAGTATCAGAAGAAATGTTTCAGTATGGTCTACACTCTGTCTGGCGCTGCTGAAATACTGCACAGAAGACACACAGTTCTTGGTGAAACTATAGAAAGCTGCCACTTGTTCCAACCCAAACCTCAGAAGACTTTGCATGCCTCAGATGGGCATAAGCAGATTGGCTATTGTTAATTTGCTGTCTCCTTTAGACCACAGAGGAGCTTAGCTGTGGCTGGAAATGGAACCAAGCTGTAAAATTACCAACACAAAATGGAGGAGGGAGAAAAAAAGAATTAAAGCTACTCCACAGACGTGATAATGCTAATGCCAGTGTTGGGGCAGCTGGAGCTGACTGCAGTGGGAGACTGGGTACCAGCTAATGGAGGTTACTGGTGTGTTGCACTCCCTGATTTCCTCAAGCCTGTGTAAAAGTCTTGGTATGAGGACCCTCCTGTTTTTCAGACAAGCTTTCTCCAAAGAATGAGCACTGTTAGTGACATCTGTGACTCCGCAGTAACAAAAGGACAAGTCAAAGCCTGGCATGTCCTGAATTCCACAAATTGTCTTTTTTTTTTCCCTCTCTGCTGTAAAGACTGGGGAAAACGATGATGGTATCGGCTCTGGAGGAAATCCTACAGGCCGGTAGTCTGAGAGCCACGAGCAAGCTATGATCCAGCTGTTGAACTGATCCTTGCAGAAACCAAGAGGATCCACAGGGAAACAAATTCCCGAAGCCAAACTCAAGTTGATTTTGGGAGTATGTTGTACCTCAGAACGAATATGACACCGCTACAGGGTGCAGGTCACCAAGGTTCAAATCCCTGCACTGTCTTCGGTTCACACATCTGCATCCCAAAGTACTCTGAAATGAGTGCATGTAGCTGTCTTAGTTTCTCTTTCTGGAGGCATTCTCTTGTGAGTAAATAACTGTATATGAAGAAAAAAAGAATTGGTCTCCAGCATGCTATGAGCTGATATTTTACTGCAATTAAGGTGCAGTTATTTATGTCTCTTGCTCAGATTTCCATCAAGGGAGAGTGAGCTCCTCAGGTGTGCTGAGTCTCTGGCATCTTGAGTGTGTGCCATTGACCATCTCAGATGGGTAGGTCTCAACCCCTCTTATTTAACAAGGAATGAGTGGGCCTGACAAGCTACTCCTAGCCTTGTCAGAGTGGACACAAGTGTCTGAGTTAGCATAGTGTTTTCTGATGGAAAGCATTTGCAATTAAAAAAACCCAAAGAAAACCCAACCCAAACACTGACAAACTCTAGGTATGCTACATGTGTGTATTTTATTATTTGTTTATGTGAGAATTACATGTAGTTATTTTTATTTTAGAAAGAACAGATCAAAGGTATGTAGCATATCTCATGAAGATTTAATTTCCAATTAATTCAACTGGAATTTCTTAATAAATTTAACTGAAAGTAACACTGAACCACCAGTGCTCCTTTTTACTTATTCTGCCACTTCACATTGTTTAATTCTTACAATCAAAGCTTACTTATTCCTACTGCAGAAAGAAAGTGATGGAGGTCTTCGTTTAAATTCAACTCTGTATTAGCAGCTCAAATAACTTCAACTTTATGAACATATCAATTATCTGTTATAATTCTATAACACCTACTCTAGCTCATTGCTCCATTTGGGGTAACCAAGACAAAGTAAGAACCTCCAGGAGTTAGAGGCAATTTTTAAAAAGGTATTAGGCTGCCAGGCTTTCCCCGGTTTTAAAAACATAAAATGAATCAAAAAACAGTCTCACAGATTGCCTCTGGGTGAGCCACACAATCCCACTGGATCTATTTTTCCAAAGCATCCAAATACTGCACTGATAGAAGTGCACTGGTCACACACCCCTTCTTGCTACCTGGGATCATTGTCTGCTTTGGAGGGAGCCTTCAGACCACACAGGGAACTGAGATCGGTCACAAGATCATTTTTCATTTCCCTTTTTGGGTTTGTCATAGCTTTTACTACTTTTTAAATGGTTCCTGAGAGGGAAGAGGGCCTGGCCAGGTATAAATAAAAGTACACACAGGGAATAAGCAAAATGAGGGGTTTTTCTACAGAATTAAATCAGTTTTAAGTAGCAGGCACATTTGGTTTTGTTCTTGCAGATAATTCACCATGGCTGTGCAGGAACCCGGAATTTGACATGTACAGGAATAATCCTATCCTGACAGATCTGATGTAATAAACCACCACATTTCTGTGGTATTGCAAAATATGTAAATAATTTTTAGAGGCTGCTTTCATTATAATTTTTTTATGATGAAATGTTGACGACTTATTATTCATAATGTAGACCGAGTTGGGAGTCCAACATCTACACATAAAATTCAACAGTCTCCGCACATTTTAGAGAATGGAGAGGACAAGACTAAGAAAGAACAGGGAAATATTGCCATCAGCACTCATGGATCCTGTTGCTCACTGCTAATCAGGAGACTGCTGGCTGAAAAGACGTTTCACTTTCTTCCCTCCCACTAGAGACACAAAACCTGGCAGCATGTTGGAAGGGCCTGATACAGCAAGTAACTTAAAACGTGCTTACCATTCTAGTTCCCACTTGGCTGAATTAGGAACCAGTTTGCTCCCTGGATGCATCAATGCATCCAAAGCTTAGCTGCTCTGATATTCATCAGTTGTGCTYTACTTAAAGCCCAGTTGCAATTATCCGCGAACAGAAAATGACAGGCAACCTGAGACCATCTCCGGAGTTAGGGAAGGTTGTTGTGACCCAGACTGGCTGGGAAAAGGGCGGTGATAGCTTGAGTAGGGAAGCCGGCGAGCCGGCATTCTCCCAGGCTCTATCTGAACTTGCGCCTTGTAGTCCCGACCCCCGAAGCAGACAGAATGGGGGGCTGTTGAAGAGTGGTGCTGTTCCCAGCTGCCCAGGCTTCCCCTGGATGCTCTCAGAAAAATGAGAGAAGGTTGTGCATCCTAACAGGCAGCCAGGATGCAACAGCATCCCTGGGGAGTGCAGCCAGGCACCTCAGTTTCCATGTAACCACACAGGGAAGACAGCAGACATTATGCATACCACCCAGTACTCTGGTGTCTCCACCTTGTCCAGGCTTTAAAGAAGGGCTTATGGCTTTCTATTCCAATGGTTACTTTCAGTTTACTTATGCTTACAACTATTTATTAGCTCTTTAGCCTTTCCATATTTTTTTCCTTCTTTCTGTTTTTTTTTCCCCTCCAGTTGCTATTAATTATGCTTTTAGAGCTACTGCTTACCTCCTGTGAAGGTATTTGAAATTGTGTTATGTATTTGACAAAAAGATGCCTGCCTGCCTCCCTGTCTCTGCGGTGTGGGCTCTGTGGCTTGGCTTTACTGTGGCAAAAACTAAAGACAGGAGAAAAAAGCGAAGACTGCACAAGGAGCTTCAGTGTCCAAATCATCCTTGCAAGCAGGCAGGAAGTCCCTCTCAGCGGCATGCCGCAGGCTGTTCCGCAGAGAGCTTGCACAAGGCCTTTAGAAATTAGAAAAGTGCATCATGTGCTTCCTGTGCAGATTTGAAACTGGAGAGGCAGTTTTCTTCTCCTAGGTCCTGCCCTGAGCTCTGGCAGGGGCTCAGCCAGCACAGCCTTTGAGAGGGATCAGCTGCTCCTCTGCAATTTCCCCCACTCCCACCCACCTTTCTTGAGTACATAAATACACTTGGGGCACTTTCTGGCCCATCTGCCTGTACAGATTTTTACACTGTTTGAACAATTAAACATTTAGACAATTGAGCTGTTTCATCTGGAAAACTGGACCTGATATGCTGTGTCTTAGCATCAATTACAGATCTGGAGGTCTTCTTGTATTAGGCCTTTTTTTTCCACTCCAGGACTTCTAAGACAAAATCAAAAGCAGTACAATTTAAGATAAAAAGACTTCTCTTTCATTATTTCAGTTTTGGGTTCTTCATTTTTCAACTTCAGTTCCAGTATCTGTCATGATGGAAGCAAAGATGTCTTTGCAATATCCAAAGTTTGATGAAGGCTGGGTTTGGGTGGGAAGCATGCAATTAGTGATTCTACAGAAAATACAACCAAGTGGCAGGCAAGTTAGCCCATGCATACAGCTTATTGGCTATTTAGCTCCTTGGTTTGCAATGCGGGAGCTGGAGGAGATGACTTTTAGATATAAAACTGCTTTCTCAGGTGTTTTGCACTTTCAAGTAGAGAGACTGCAGCCAGACCTCAAAACATGCCAAATCTCCAGTGCCCTTAGCTAATTACATTCATGGACACTTGCATCTAGTGTGGCAATGGAAGATGAGCCTGTTTGAAAATCTGTCCCCAGTGACAGGACTAGGCACTGTAAGAAAAAACATGTAACAGAAAAAGAGAGTTTCAAATACTAATTAAGAAAACCTTTCTTTAAAATGGTATTTTCCAGGAGGAACCCCAGCTTTCCATAGTTTTCATATATTTGTCTGAAAACCCCAAAGCCCAAATTGTTTTTCAACAACCCCAACTGCTTTTCAAATAAAAATTTAGTAATACTAAGCACATATGTGTGCTAAAAGCAAACATAGAAACATGGAAAAGTGTTATATGCTGTTTCAATCTGTTTCATTACTTTTCTTCCCTGATAAATACCATTCTCACATCTTTAAAAAAAAAAAAGAGAAAGATGAAACAGAAACTGTAGACTCCCCAAACCATCTCTTCATGGCCACTGTAACCTCTGCTATCAAGACTCATTTTTAACCCTCAGCAAGCAGCCAAGCATGACAATTAGGATGTAATGCATAAAGAAAGACTCCTTTGAAAGTGTCCGTCCTCAGACAGAGCTTTCCCAGTTTAGAGGGATTATGGCAATTATGATACAGACTATTGGTTGGCAGCAGAGGGCGAGAGGCAAGAGGGAGTGTTCATAATCCTTGGTCCTTTCTTTGGCCTATGCAGAGTGGGAGGAAAGATGGATTTTCTTTCCTTGTGATCCCATTGGATAACAGTCAGGAAAGAACTGCCAAGTCATGAATGTGTGGACTGAGAAATGCAGGTCCTTGGTGGAGCCGAAGAGGTTTCCTGCTGCTCCCTGGAGCTGACTCCRAATTTCATTTCAAGACTGAAGGGTTGATCCTGGTAAACGGAAGTGACCCTCTTCAAATGCTTACCAAAGCTGGACAGGAGCCTCTCTGATAAATTTTCCTCTAAGAGAGACGTGGTACCTCGCTGCATAATCTCTCTAGCTGCTGCTCCTAAAGCAACTATATGTGTTGGGCTGTTGCAAGAAAACCCACACAGGTTTCCTGTTGCTTATGGTTCGAGATAAAGGTTGCACACAGCATGAGCTTAGTTCTTTACAGCAGTTGATTTTTAGTATGACTACAGTGAAGTATGTACAATTAATTCTATTTTAATCAGCTTATAACTTCTTGGAATAATTAAAGTCATTTGGCACAAATGCCCGTGCCACCAGAAGCTGAAATGCACATGTGTGGGAGGTTTTGATACAAAGCATCATCCCATCTCCTAATAAAAAAAGAAAAGAAAAAAAAGAGGACAACATATGGGTATCTGTGGGGCCCAGTGCAGCCTCAGTAAAATTATGAACATGCCCATGCTTCAGATCAGGGCAAAGGCTGGTAGCTAGCAGCCATGAAAAGAGAATGGCACTGCAGCACAGTAATCTTTCCTCTGTGGGGGATTGCATCCCCTGCACTATCCTCTCAAAATGGCTTCTCTTCAGTTTGTTCCCCCTGGAAACAAGAGGAGCCTCAGGCAAGAGYGGGAGAAGCAGGTGTGAGTGAGTGTGTGCCAGCAGCACAGGGGGTGCCCTGCCTGCCCTGGGTGTGGATGTGCGGGGGCAGCCCCTAAGCAAACTCCCTCAGAGGAGCGGCTGTGGCAGCAGAGACACTGTGGGCTGGGGACAAGTGGGACATGGCCTGCACGGGGACCCGCACACGCATGTTCACCTGCACGGGGCCCTGCACCACAGCTTGCTCTGATGTTCACATGTGTAAGCTCCTACCCCGAGCTGACGTCACGGAAGTTGCTCTGATATAAATTGACTTGGAGATAAGAATCACCTCGTCTTCCCTCATATGAAGTCCCACTGGGGATGCTGATACCATGGCTTTGAGGTTTGTGTTTTTCAATGCTTCAGGCAGGTGCTTCAGAGAAATGCAAGAAGACTGTACTGGTACATTGCAGGAGGAGCTGAAGGAGGCAGCTGTCGCTTGATGAGGCTACAGCACATTGGCACCTTTCTCAAGCAGAAAGTAACAAGCAAGGCTGGGACTGGATCGCTTAAAACTTGTGTCACTACAAGCTTCTCTGCTATTTTCCACAATGAGACAGAAAGCCAGTACCAGACCTGGCAAAAAAATACTGGCTTACAGACTCTGAGATAAACATACCCTGAACTGCTGGTGTAAGGGGAGTGAGAGTGAGCATCTGTGTGAGGCATTAACTACCTCTGCTAACAGGAGAACAGCACTTACTCATCCATTGATCCCAGAACCTCCAAAACCGAGAGAAGAAGTGTCACTTGGAGCCAGTACCAAATGAAGCCAGCACTACTCGCAGAAATATGAAATGTTCAGCTCTGCTTGGGTGTGGGGCAACCACACTCACTTAGACACCACTATGCAGTAGTGGTATGTAGTAGGTCTGCCAGTTGTTTTAACCTCTATGGCATCAAGTTCTCAAGTAAGACCTAGAGTTTACTTTGGGCTCTTGATGCTAAGTTTCACCTTAGTGTCACAGCATCCTTCATGGGATAGTGAAAGCATGCATACACTTCACTGTGTCTTTCTTTTAAATGTTTAAATATTTGAAACAAATTCCAGAAACATTTGCTCAGCTACCTTCTAGCATAGAGGCTGCTAAATTTCACAGATGCTTTGCTCTATCCCTGAGAAATTTTCCAAGTGCTTCAAGTCTAGCTCCTTCTCTGTCTGGAAGTATCCCAGTCCTGATGAGACTGAGCAACAGGGCACACTCCTTTCCCTAAGTCTATTTTAGAGTCAAAGCATTCCTTCTCTTTCCTCCTTTGGGAAAGCCAGGTCAGGCAGGTTTACCTTGGACAGGCCTGATGCGTCGCACTAGGTTCCTTACGGAATTGAAATGCTTCATTAATTTAAAACACTTCTAAAGCAACTACCACTTCCTTTCGTAATCACTTCATGTGCTCTCCCTGTGCTGAGGGACTACTTCTGCCTGCTTTTCCCAGGCATTTCCTTTTCTCCTCACCATGGCATATATTGAGGGATTTCTGATTTTATCAAGAATTTTTTCATTCTTGGTGAGGGTTCAGCTACATCTGCCCCAAGTACTTGGGCATCTGCAATGTAAGCCCAGCCTTTCAACAAAGACTACCAGAGGGCTGCAATGGATGTCCACAATCTGACGCACATAAGCTGCAGACTCACTATGCTCGGCACCTGAGACATCCATGGCAGCCTTTCCTCATATCCAGCTTGCTCCTTAGCCTGAGGGAATTCCCACTCTCCATTCTTCAAACTCCAGGTTATTCAGGATGGGACCACTCCACTCCTGCTGATAAAACAATATCACTGCAGAGGATGTCACATAGATAAAGTGGAGGAACTGAACTGAGTCTACCTTAAACAACACACAACTAGCCAAACCTCTAGTTATTTAAAATATGGGGTGGAAGGGACATCACCACACTCTAATTTGCTGTCAAGGCTGAATGTCTGATGTTAAAGTAGCAGCTTCTTGGGCAACTCATGCAGTCTGGTCCTTTTGACTTGCTGTACACCTCTCCTGTAGCCAGCACAGATAATTCCTGTCACAAGGCATGGGTGCCTGTGTTCACATGGCAAGTGACCTCTGCTAAACCTGTCACCAAGGCACAGGAGCACTCCTACCATGTGAAAGATGTGTCACCAGATAAAATGGAGTATACCTGCAGAATGGTCATGGAACAGGTTCCTATCACATCCCAGGGCCAAGGCTGCAGACCAGGGACAACCACAGAAAGCAGGCAGCAGGACTGACCACTCTTTACCTGACCCATGTCCTACTTGTGATCAGTTTTGTGATAACCCTGATAAAAAAAATAGAGCAGYCCCCAGCAGGACAAGCCAAAGAGGGATCTTGGCAGACCAAGCCTGACCCAAAGTGAGTTGGGTGTTAATTAAAAACAAACAAACAAACTAACAAACAAAACAAAAAAGCAAACAGTTCACCTCCAGATATAGTAGTTTAGATGCTTGTTAAAAGTGGCATTCGAGTAAGTTTTTGGTTTCAGTTACAGCTAATGTGATAGAAGGAGAGCTACTGTGGAAAGAAGCTATTCTGCTCCTCCCTGGTCTCTCCTGCCAGTTCCGGTGTGGGTTCCAGACCTTGCAGGGTGTCAGTTCAGCTGCGTGAGCTGGCAAGAATCAGCTGTGCAAAACAGGAGGCAGAGGGACAGAAAACATTTTTCATTAGCTCAGCTGCTACATCCTCTCCTCCTCTAGCCAGACAATTGCTAGGTCCAGTTTGGGACAGAGGGAAAGGCCAAGAAGCAGGACCATTGGGAAGGTCTCCTATTTAGCCGAGGTGTAATACAAAACCCCATCCTTAGGGGCCCAGGTAAGGGAATGCAGCAGCTGAGGCTCGGGTACACTGGTCCTTCTGCCAACCTGCTGTGGGAAAGTCCCCCTTGCCAGCAGGGCAGGCACATTTTAAATGTCCACAGCTGTTTGCACAGTAATCTCCTATTAGAATCTGCAGTTTCTTGTGTGAGGTCCTTTTAAGACGTTCAGCTGATGTGTCAGGCTGCTCAAGTCCCTCAGCAGGAGACATATTTCAGTAGGTGGAGGGTGGGTTTTCAGAGAAACAGTGTGATGTACACTTCCATGTACTGATCACTACATGATGCTCTGCAGAAGAGAGTGATGAGCTTGAATTTTTTAAATGAACATGAAGTTACATGCCTGATGTATTTCTTACAGGTTAGAGGCCAAAACAAACCCATCACTGGTTTACACAAGAGATGGGTTCCCTGTCCCCCCACACAAACACAGGCCTAAATCCTAGGGCTGCACTTCAGTGGAGAATACAGAAAAATCCTGCAACCAGATGAAAAATTGGGACAAAACAAAGGTTCTCTAAGCTTCCTTGGATGTCCCTGCTAAATGCAGCCAAATAACAGAGATGATGAAGAAAGCTGTCAATGTATCCTATTTCCTGACTTACCCATTCTACTCTCTGCAGACAAGTGCAGGTTCGTCCTCCAAATGCCATTTTAGTAGCTGGAATTTATTTTGTACCACAACAGAATTTTCTTTGTAGAGAGTGCATATAAATTGGCTTTTTAACACTGGTAGGCACACTTTGTGCATGCGTGATTTATTTACATATATTTCAAACTTAACTGTGCCTGCGATGAGCTCTGACACAAAGAGATTTCCCAAATGTTAAGGGTAATCCAAAGTCACTAATCACTTTGGCAAATCCTGGCTATAATGGTGCCTGATTTAAAGCCTGTTAAGGTCAATACAAAGAATTCCAGTGTCCTTCACTTACACCCATAAAACACACATTCACATCTGTACAAGCTACACAAGCACAGAGATGACAGAACAGGGTGCAGATGGAAGCCAGACTTCTCCTGAAGTCGAAATGTTGCTGCTCTTGCTTCCAAATCACAAGCTCATCAGGCTCTCTAGGTTTGTATGTTTCTGCATTCATCTTTACTCTCAAGGATGGAGACCTGCTATTTGTTTGGCACAGCTTTCCCCTGTACACAGTGTTCTGTGTGTCTTATAAAGCCATACAAATATAGGTAATGAAAGCATCCAGTTGCACAAGGTTGCTTGTCTTCTGAGGAAAACTATGGGAAAGCAGGAACAAAATAACAAAAGCTYGAGGAGCCCCTTTTTCTGCATCCCTGCCCTATCCTCATGGGTCCAAATTCCTATAACCAAATTTGGCCTGAACCAGAATTTTCTGTCTGGTAGCAAAATTCACTTTGTCTCTATACCCTAGCAGAAACAAGTTCTCTGCCTGGCAGTGTTCCGCTAAGCAAGTGCTTCATCCCTTGCCCTCAGGGAATTGTTTCCCTGATTCTGCAAGACCTAATTCTACTGAGGTGAATCTCTGGTATCTGGAAAGTAGAGGAACAAACTCTCAAACGAGAAAATATTGCCAAGACCTGCTTCAAAATGCGTGCAAGAACAAGAAGGCAATTGACATGTCTTTGACACGTTCATTCATATTGTATCAGCACGTTCAAGCCTTACTCATCCTCTCTGAATTAGGTTTTCAAGTGATACTTCTTCACCGAGACCATTGACCCCTTCTTTTATTTTCCTCAGATGGCACTTTTTCATTTGTGCAATTGTCAGGAAGCTGGGTCCCAAGAGAAAAATGGAAAAATGTAACCCAGATAACCACACAGAGTGAGTGAACATGTCCCATGTGTCACCCACGCTTGCTCCATCAGAATCGGCAAGGGAATCTGTGCTGGTTCACAAGCAGCGCTACACATCTTTCTTCTTCGGCTACCAGACTTCAGCTCAAAGACAGCAAAACCCAGACCTCCCAATCTGGAGCTAACAGAGCTCAGCCCCCTTCTTTTAAGACACTCTGAAGTTAACCCCAACATTTTTATTTTAACTGCAAATAACCTCTACAAGCAACTATGATGCAATTTAGAAAGGAGCTCCCCATATTTGGCACCAAACKTGCTTCATTCCAGAAACCTTAAATCACACTGACTAATCACAGACATAGTTTTCATGTGAATATTAACTCTCTTTTCTCCTTAAAGGAAATAGCAGCATATTTGCAGATTCCCATACTTGAAAAGAGAAAGGGAGAGCCAGCTGGGAATTTCAGCTTTTTGTCTGATTAATTCCTTCACCTAACTCCTCATCTTCCTAAACAAACATCTTTCATCCTAGAAGTGAAAAGCAATGCATGCATTTCTGCTTTATGGAAATTGTATTCATAGCATTAATATACATCCCAACTATGAAAATGGGCAAGGTAGCTGGCAAGTAAATGCCTGTATATAAATGGTTAAAGCAAATTGATAGAAAAACTGTAACACTGTGGCTCTGGTTTTGCTGCTTCTCTTTATCAGCATTGTTAAGTCATTGTCCTGCAAGGTATTTTTACATGGACAAAAACATCTATGTTTTAATGTAAATTATTCTAAAGAAGGGAAGGAGCTTCCAGAAAGAAAGAAAGACAAATGATTGTTCACTTCTGATATCTACTAAGCAAACAAAGACAGGAATAAATCCTTTCTTGCTCATTTTCTTCTTTCTAGATACAGAACTTCAAAGAATCACCCAATTTGCAGAGATAAGTGTCTTTAAAAGCAAGTAAGAGCCTGTAATCAAGAATATGCAAGTTGATTAGTCAGGTTGCTACTAATCTTGGGGAATGAATTAACTCTGTTGCCAAATATAGGCAGATTTTTTTCCCCTGTCTGATTTAACTGGTAGGAAACATTATATTAAATACACCCTTGCTATTTCAAGGGAAGCTTGACATCTGTGATATGCCCCAAGTCTGGTCACAGGAGTAAAGAAAGATCTTGAAAACAATATATTAGTGCCTATTACCAGCCTTGAAGGTTTGTTATGATACTGAATTCTCCTCACTGCTTTCTAAACAGATCTGCCACAAAAGGCAATGCTCATTTTTTCCAGAGGAATTGACTATATGGGTCAAGAAGCTGTAGGATTTAGGCAGTGCTTTCCCTCAGCCAGTTCCTGATGTCCACCTGAGTAGTACACCACTGTAATAAGCCCTGCAGTCTGGGGTGTTTTTCTGCATCCAGACAGTGGGGTCTGATCCTCCATTCCATCCCTCTGCTCCCACACAAGTCATTTGCCCCTCAGCAATGGAGCCTACCAGCCAGGATACTGGCACATCCTTGCATCTGGCATTTGCAGGGAAGCAGCTGCCACAAACCTTTCCCTTTTCCTCTTTTCGTGTTTCTATGTCCTCCTGAATCCCAGACATTTCAAGAAAATCCCCTCCATGTCCGATAACATTCAGCAGGTAACAATCAGGAAACTAATGAGCAACAGCCATTTATTGTTTCAGCTCCCTCAGTGTTTTATTACTTGGCTTCCCAAACAGGGAGCCTGCTTTGTTTCAGTCCTCATTTCCATTCCAAAATGGCTCTTACAGTTCCTCCTCCCCTGCTCAAGCGCCTACTCTCCCTCCACATGCAGGACAACACCAAGTCGGGCACTCCCTGACCAGTAGCTGTTCTCTCTTGCCAACCCATTCCAAAACAACCCATCCCACCAGGCTGGGGCCAAGGTCTCACTGCTGCTTCCACCAAGGTTTCCTATCATTCCTGCAGGATCCTTCAGATCCAGGAAGACCACCATTGTTAATAGCCATTTGCTCTCTCTGTTTGCAGTTCAGTAGATGTCAGCTGGATGTATTCCCAATATTTCTCCTAACATGCTGTATGCAGGCACATGACCTGGAAATGTGTGTCCACAGACACGCCAGATGCGTGAGCAGAGGAGTGCTGCAGCCAGCTCCTTCCTTCACCAACAGAGCTGGAGAAGGGTCTGGAGCAGAAGACTTATGAGGACCTTTTGATGGAGTTGGGGCTGTTTAACCTGGAGAAGAGGAGGCTGAAGGCCCTGAGGGAGGACTTCGTTGCTCTCTACAACTACCTGAACGGAGGTTGTAGCAAGGTRGGGATCGGTCTCTTCTCCCAGATGACAAGTGATGGGACAAGAGGAAATGGCCTCAAGTTGTAACAGGCAAGGTTTAGGTTAGATACCAAGAAAATTGCTTCACTGAAAGGGTGGTCAGGCATTGGAACAGGCTCTGCAGGGAAGTGGTGGAATCACCACCCCTGTAAGTGCTCAAAAAATGTGTGGATGTGGCACGTGGGGACAGGGTTTAGTGGTGGACTAGGCAGTGCTGCATTAACATTTGGACTTAATGATCTGAGAGATCTTTTCTAACCTTACTGAACCTATGATTCTGTGATTCCTGATCCTGAGGAAGAGCTTTTACCAGGCCATGGTGATTGGAGGTGCAGGGTTGGATTTTGGGTTGCCAGGCCAGGGATGTTGAGTCTGCAAACTCAGCTTTAAATTTCCTTTTCCAGGAAGAAAGCATGAGTGACATTGAAATGCCCCAGCACCACCAAGCCCTGCTGTGGAGAGCAGTGGTGTTCGTGGAGGAAAGCCTCCGTGCTTCCAGGCACAAGCGAGCACTAGGTCAGCAGCTGGCAGTGGGGGATGAGGTGGGGGACAGGATGACATATAACAGGAAAGCAAATTTAAAAACAAAAGGAAGAGGAAGTGCTGGAGCGAAACGTCCGGTTTCCATGAGCTTAACTGTTTAGTCCCTCTAATGCATTGCAGTTTCAAAACAGTGGCAGTCACCTTCTTGGTGAGCAATGGCATGACAGGAGCCAACATTGATATCTAATATGTGTAACTATTTGCACAGCATGGACAGGCCTTGTTCCTCTATGTACTGAACAAACACAGTGAGGCACACTGCCTGCTCCAAGGAGGTTATGTGACGGCTATAGAGGGGAGTAAAGAGAAAAACACACATGCACAAGGGCAGGTCAGAGACAATGGCCTTACCTGTGCTTCAAACAGCTGAAAGGATTGTAGCCTTGTGCACGGTGTTGTGCTCTGCCACAAGGTCAGCAGTGCAATGAAATAATCTTGAGTCCTTCATAAATTGTGATAGCTGTGATCCCTATCACCATAAAGCTGTTCTACCCAGCCAGACCAGGACAGACTGTCTCTTTCCTCTCTCTAGCAATGACAAGTGATCCTTCCCGACTGAGCAAGGGCTTTCCCACTGGGAAGCCTATGCAATAACATGTGGCTATGTGAGACTTATTTTTACAAGACAGATGGAGCCTTCAGTTCTCATGTATTTTTTAATATCTCATCATTGTTTATGTGAGTAACTAAGTGATTCTTTAAATTGAGGTCCTTTTATTTCAGGGACAGACACTGCCAGAAGAAATAATACTTGATATGTGGTGGGCAATAACATGATCTTGGAACAGGGACAGCTCAATCACTCTTGCATTTTACTTAGGTCATATTTAACTGTCTCCAACCTTTTCTACCTTTTAAGGCAGGGGTTATTCTGATGGGGGAAACACATTTTTTAACAGTGGAGGAGATCAGCCAGTGGAACAAATGGAACAGGAGAATGGTGGATTCTCCCTCTGATCTTCAAACTGCAAAAGATACACTCTGGCCAAAAGTGCTCTGAGGCTCAAAGCAGTGAAAACTGGAACATTACAGTGGCCTGTTATACAGGTGAAGCCAGAGAAGATCCAGCTGCTGTCTTTCTCCTCTGTAGCTCCTCCATATGTTCAGCATACCTCTCTTTGTCTTGGTGTAGGTAGAATCACAGAATCATAGACTGGTTTGTGTTGGAAGCGACCATATAGATCCTCTAGTTCCAATGTCCCAGCCATAGGTAGGGACACCTTCCACTAGACCAGATTGTTCAAAGGTCCTTCTGGCCTGACCTTAAACACTTTCAAGGATGGGATATCCACAACTCTGGACAACCTGTTCCAGTGCCTCACCACTCTCACAGTCAAGGGTTTCTTCCTCATACCTAACCTAAACCTACTCTCAGTTTAAAGCCATTCCCCTTGTCCTATCACTACACACCCTTGCAAAAAGTCTCCCTCTGGCTTTCTAGTAGGACCACTTCAGGTACTGAAAGGCTGCAATAAGGTCGCTTTGGAGCCTTCTCTTCTCCAGCCTGAACAACACCAACTTTCACATACTTTCCTTGTAGGAGAAGTTCTCCATCCCTCTCATCATCTTAGTAGCCCTCCTCTGGACTCTCTCCAACAGGTCCATGTCCTTCCTGTCCTGGGGACCCCAGAGCTGGATGCAGTGCTCCAGGTGGGGTCTCAAGAAGGTGGAGTGGAGCGGGAGAATCACTGCTTTTGATGCAGCCCAGGAGGCAGTTGGGTCTCTGGGGGTGCAAGCACACACTGCTGGCTCATGTCCAGCCCCTCACCCACCAGCACCTCCAAGTCCTTCTGGGCTGGGCTGCTCTCCATCTCTTCATCCCCCAGCCTGTACTCATACTGAGGTTTGCCTTGATCCAGGAGCAGCACCTTGCACTTGGTCTTGTGAAAGCTCATAAGATTTCCATGGGCCCATTTCTTGAGCCTGTCCAGGTCCCTCTGGATGGATCCCATCCTTCAGAAGTGTCCACTGCACCACTCAGCTTGGTGTCATCTGCAAACTTGCTGAGGCCACACTTGACCCCTTTGTGTCATTGATGAAGATATTAAATGACACTGGTCCCAATAAGGACTCCTGAGGGACACCACTTGTCACCGATGTCCATCAGGACTCTGAGCCGTTGACCACAACCCTCTGAATGCAACCATCCAACATATTCCTTATGCACCGAACAGTGCACCCATCAAATCTTTCTCTCTCCCATTTAAAGACAACGATGTTGTGGGAGATGTCAAAGGCTTTGCAGAAGCCTGGATAAATGACATCAGTAGCCCTCCCCTTGCCCACTGATGGAGTCATTCCATTATAGAAGGCCACTGGGTTGATCAGGCAGGACTTGACCTTGGTGAAGCCATTCTGTCTGTCCYGAATCACCTCCCTGTCCTCCACATGCCTTAGCACAGCTTCTAGCAGGATCTGTTCCACGATCTTCTGAGGCACAGCAGTCAGACTGACAGGTTGGTAGTTCCCAGGGTATTACTTCTGACGTTTTTTAAAGATGGGTACAATGTTTCCCTTTTCACAGTCACCTGGCACCTCACCTGACTGCCATGATTTTTTGAATATCATGGAGAGTGGTTTGACTACTACATCAACCAATTCCCTCAGGACTCTGGGATTTCTCTCATCATGTCCCATAGACTTATGCAGATATATCAGGTTCCACAGATGGTCATGAACCTGATCTTTACTTACAGTGGGAAGTACTGCTTCATCTCTGCTTCCCCAGTCCTTATCTTGCAGTCAACTCACTCGAGAGGTGTGCGAAAAGGTGCTGCCACTCAAGACTGAGGCAAAAACTGGAGTACCCCAGCCTAGGTAGCCATCTCAGAGATGCAGGGTGACAGCAGCCAAGTGACAAAACTGTGCAGCCCTGTCTCAAGTGACTGTGAATTAACACAGTGCCTGGGACTATGGGGAAGGGTCTCCAGAATCCTTTTGCTGAAGGTTGCTTGGGATTTCTTTGTCCAGCTATGGGCAGTAACTTCATCCAAGGCAATGGGTTTGTGAGCTACTCCAGCCCGAGCCCCTCCACAGGAAAGGCACTCGATGTCTCATTCACTACCTTCATGCCCTTCCATGGCATCCAGCCAGGGTCAAACCACCACAACTACTGTATACATTTCTGTGCCACTTTAATTGGACTGAGCAGTTTTCTAAGATCAAGAGAAAAATCTAAAATACAATGTTAGTCTAGTCAGTGAAATGTCATATTAATAAAAAAGCTTTCTATTTTTCTTGTTTGAGGGTTTGTTTGAGGTTTTTTTGTTTAACCTTCTTTCTTTTGCAAAGATTTCCTGAAACCAACCTTTATTTCTAGCCATCCTCCCTTTTGTATGCATCTTCAAGAGCTTAGAGTTAAAAGACCCACAAGTATCTGGAGACAGAAAATCAAAATATCTTTTATATAGTACTTGCTGAAGATGTATTTATGAAATGCATCCACAGAGAAAAAGCCGTAAGAGCTATTTACAGACAGGTGTCTAGGAAAGTCTATCCAATAAATAACATTATCTGTAATATGATTCTGTAATTATGCCATCCTTTACACAGACAGCCATGAAGTGAGAATTTACAAAGTGATAATTACCGTGAATGTGTCTACTCAAGACTTGGGAAGAGATAAACTGGATGCTAGTTGCTCAGGGAGAAAACTGTGGGTGGCAAGTGTGAGTACCATTGTGTCTGGGCAGGCAGTAATATTCCCTTATGCACTAGTTATCTGAAATTTTCAGTATTTTAGAAATTTTACACTTCTGAACTGCTTCATCTGATCAATGAAAGTATTGTCTTAAGAAGCATTCACATAAGAAAAAACAGGATAAAAATAATCTAAAATCAGTTTGATAAACTTTAATAGATGACTTCAAGTCTACAAGTATTTTGATACATATTTGATTGCCATCAAGGATATATTTATGCTTTTATTAAAATATAGCTTGGCTTTGCTTGGTCATGCATATGAACTGTTGACTTATGACATTTATAAGGGGTTATAAATCAGCTTCTATTTCCTCAACAATAAACTTACCTTATGCTTGGTGCATGACTTACACCTTCTAGAATCACCTGCTGTGCTACAGCTGGTCAGTAGGAAGCTTTATTCAAGTTTTTGAGTTTTCAGTTTTGTTTTCAGAAAAGTTCAGCATAATTCAGAAGATTGTGCTCAGGAGGTTTAATTTCAAGTCTCATCAATTTTAACCTTTCTTTTCGTGTCATTTAGATACATAAGAACAAGCACTCATATTTTGCTTTGGAATGGAGTTCCTTAAGGCCAACAGTTTCCAAATAAGACCTATCAGAACGTCTTAACATTAGGGAAAGCAAAGCATGGTCAAACTGTTTTCCACGGAAAAATAAGAGCATCGGGTTCCAAAACCACAATGTCAGAAGGCAATGGACCCCCACCTCAGATGACCTGAAATGGAGCTCATGTCAATTAAACAGACCAAAATGAAATACAGAGATATTATGAAATCAAAATATTTCAGAATATTTTTCCTCATGGACATGTTTTTGTTCGTCTTAAAGACAGAAAAGAGCAAACTCAACATTTGTATTAACTGGAGAAAGAATCTTGGAGTAAAAGTCCTATTGTTCTCAAGGCTCTTAGTTGCTCAGAGGGGCATAAGGTGGCAAATATTTTTTGGATGTCAGTCCGAGTTCTTCAAGGATCCTTCTGATGCAGTTTCAAAATCAAAAAGACAGTATATAGCCAGGGATAGATTTAAGAGATAAAACTGCAAAGCAAATAAGGCTCCAAAGTGTCAAACTTCACAGACAGAAAGAATGTGCTAGAAAAACAAATTATGGTAATGAACACCTTTCTCCAAAATGCTGTGAAAGAGACAGACCCCATCCTAATCCCTCAACACTAAGAAAAATAAATGGTTTGTATTTATATTTGATTACTTGGAAAACTCAACTTATTTAAATAATAATCGTCTGGTCAAATTTCTAAATAGAAAACATGGAAAAGATACTAAATTCCTGCTGCATGTCTGCTTGGCATTTGCAGGCAGTCCTGAGCTGGTTCTGCTCAGCACAGCCTGTTGAGTCTAAATTAACACACCCTGCAGGGAGTCAGTGTGTGTATTGCCATGTGCTGAGCATCTCCCTCACCTGCCTACCTAGCTTTAGGTTGCTAAGTGTGTGAGCACAGAACTACCCTTAAATCATTCGGTAGAGGCTCAAGTGCTTTATGTGCCTGCTACATGCTCAGGCTCCTGTTGTCATCCAGACACTACAGTCCAAGTGGTCTGGAGACCCCTTTGACTTCACCCTCAAGTGTCCACCTATGCCCTGAATCCCTCTTTAGACTCCACGGGCTGAGCTGATCAGGGCTCAGGTCTGTTGCTTGAATTTAAGTGCTCAGTGCAATTAGGCAATCAAGGGTAATCAAAGATGGTTTTGGCCCTGTCACTGATATGAAGGCAACTACTCAGGGCCCAGCTCTTCACTGCCTACAACAGGAGCTTGTACACCAGGTTCACAGCACCTACATTGCAGCCAAGTGAATGCAGGTGTCTGAACCTGGTGCTGAGGCTGCCAGCCTAGAAAAAAAAGAACTGGAGCTATTCATGTGGGTAACATGTTCTAGATGTGCTCACATGAATAAAAATTGTCTGATCAAGTGAATACAGCAATGGTGAGAGCTCCAAGGGAACTACTGCAGAGTTGCACCCGCATGTATGGAATCAGGATCCTGTTTAAGAAGTGGATTAGATTTAATGACACCTTTCTGGGGGTCAAGTAATAAATTAATGAGAGAAAAATCTGAGCAGAATTACCAAGAATCATTTCTTTCATCCCTTCTCTAGCTGTAGCCACTCAGGTCCAAGTTCTTTCTCACTTGCCCTTGCTGAGGCATAGTCCCACTGAAGTGGAGGGAGATACTAATATGATTGATGGTGGCCAAAGTCTGGCAGCAGAAAATCATGAGGCAGAATTGTCTCAGTCAAAATGCTGCTTTTGCCAGGAAGTGAGTGGAACATTAGGGTTTTCTTGGTGGGTTTCTGAGTTTTCTGATCACAAGATCAAAATTTAATTGACTCTAAAATGTATCTGGTTTAAGGACTAGATCAAAGACTTAAGTGCCCAAACTAAGGACTGCAACAGCTAATCACGAAGAAACATAAATAGATTTAAGAGATGAAGGCAAAAATTAACAAATAGCCTCAAAACAAAGGAAATCCCTTCATATTCATTGTTTGCTTTTTGAGGCAAAACCATTGCTTTTCTTTAGTTATTACTGAGACAGAGGGGCACCAGTCAGACGAGGTGCATTCAATACTTGAAGCAAATTGCGTGTGTCCTCCCTGTACAGTTTTGCAACTGTCCCATCTCACACAGCTTACTTTTCTATTCTTCCCTAGTCCTTTTTCCTTCTTAGCCTCTTCAGTGTGGTGAGAATTTGTGCGTGACTCGCTTCATTTTATCAAGTTCACATTACTAGAGAGAACAAAGGTAAAGAGGGGAGACAGAGGTCACCAAGCAGAAGAAGGGGTAGGCAGACTACCTCAAAATGCATTTGCATCTCAGGGTTAATGCTCCTTGAAAAAACTACATGAAATTAAATTATTTCCCCTTCCCTTTCTCTATTCCTTTCCCAGCCATGACCTTACAAATAACATCATGTTAATCTCAACTTGAATCTTCTCAAAATTTTGCATTTAGTCTATGTCTTGTATGATGCTTAGACTCCCATCCTAAAATTGTATTATGAACCATCTGGGAGAACAGATCCAGTCAAAGCTAACCTGGGAGAGGAGATAGGAGAGGAGGGGAGAGGAGAGGAGAGGAGAGGAGAGGAGAGGAGAGGAGAGGAGAGGAGAGGAGAGGAGAGGAGAGGAGAGGAGACGAAACACATTTTTGGTGAACCAGCTCCCTTGAGCATGCATTTAGTCAAGGGCCAAAGAGAGTGCAAGGGTTTGGATGTGAAACCAAGTGTGGGAAGAGAGGTGCAAAAATCCTACATTAGATTGGTTGCCATCTGAGATGAATGGGACAAATTGCCTATGGAAATGTCTATATCTCTCTACCAAATACCTAAAGAGCCTGTACAACTGGCTAAGGCTGGGCACATCCCTTCCAAACAACTTGAATTAGGTAAAACAAATCCTTCCCCTTGAAGCTACATGTGTTATTGTGGTTACTGCTGAGGTCTGGATCCAGATTCCTTACAGGCACACGGTGGGAGCAGAGGGAGCTCTTGTGTTCTACTGGAGCTCTGTTTCTTGCCTGTGCTGGTTAAAAATCTTGTGCACAAACTAATGGAGTAACACCTGGCCCAATGCACAGTTAATTAACTTAGAAAGTGCTGGGACTATTTACRGTTCTTCGGTGACTCAGATCCTTCTTGGCAGAGAATCGTACAGACTCAGGAAAATACTTTCTGCTCTGCCTTATTTGCAACCATTGGCACAAGGGATTTTTGGTAGAAGAAACAAGTCCATGTTTGAACACTTTAAACAGTTCTACTAATAGAGCTTCAGCTAATTAGTAGTAGGCCCCAGCTCATGTTCCTCAAATAAAAAAGCATCAATGCTGTGGGTTATAAAGGTCTGCAACTGGAATCACAGCTCACCTGGTGTTAGGCATTCCTAATATCCACAGAATCCTATAAACCCATGAGGATGTCTACTGTCTTCAGTTTTACACATTCTTCTGGTGCACTGAACAATTCCTTCCTTGGTTTGTTTCTCAACTGGATTGCTTTGTGCTGGCTTGGGCACAGATACTCTTAAAAATGCAACCCTTTCAACTTCCAACAAACCCAAGTTAGATGCAATGGTCTTCTGTTAGAACAAGGTTTAGGCATGTCTAAATATCTCATATCTGTTTGGCTATCAGGTATTGTGGTGAGACTCTGGTTTTAGTCACCAGGAATGCTTCCTGTTACAGTTTCATGTTTAGCTTTGAACAAAGGAATTAGGATTCCTTGAACATATGATCACTTCCCATTGTGTTCTTGCAGCACAGATGTTTTGTCCAGCTGTATGCTCGTACAGCTGCTGGCATTCATTTTCTGGTATGAGTTTTGTTCTAGTATAATAATTACACAGCAAAGTGGGCCCACCTTTCCTTATTCATTTAATAGAACTGTTCACTTTTGAAGGCTGCATTTCCCACCAGTCGAGAAATGCAGGTGCTTAAAGAAAAGCTTGCTTCTGCTCTACCACCAGGATGAGATGAGGGTATATGGATTTCATCCTTTAGACTTCCAAGCTTCCCTGAACTCCTCAATATGTCCAGCACCTATTTCTACTGCAAAAAATGTTGAGATTTACTTTTTGAGGCTATTTAGTTTGTCAGTTTGCCCTCTTTTTTTTTTTTTTGTTCACCAGAATAACATTAATAGCAGTAAACAAAAATCAGTGGAGGACTGTGTTCTTGCATTGGACCCAGAGAGGGATGGAAAGACAATATGATGAGTTGATAATAGTGTGGATATGATTAATTCTTCCTTTCACTGGTGAAGTAAGACAGGCAGGTGAGCTCTGCACTGTTGCTCATCTGGACAGCTGGGATATCAGCAGCCCACAGCAGAGGCAGTTACAATAGTTGAGATATGAAATGTACAGCTCTTGTGGTGTCTCTTGCCTCTTAACTTTGCTAGGTAGAGTCCTGCATCCAAGTGATCAGTGGAGGAGGCATGTGGGGAAGAGCAGCTAAATCCCAAATAATTTGTCTTGACTTGCAATGACATATCCTATGCACACTGCAAAGGGGCTATATTAACTAGGACAAGCAAGGAGAGAGGAAGCAGTGTTTGGTTAATGGTTGGACTTGATCCTTGAGGTCTTTTCCAACCTAAGTGATTCTATGAGTCTGTAATTCTAAATGCTTTGTGGCTTCCTGGTATTTTAGCAGAATTGCAGGGCCAGAATCTCCTTGAATATCCAGGGCAAATATTGCTTGTTCTGATCAGCTGGTGGCTAATGAACTGTGGGGTGCTTTGTTATACAAGTAAAAGAAGTCAGCAGCAGTGGCTGCTGGAATAATTTGAATCAATCTTAGAATCAAAAGATGGAGGAAAAGACATCTCCAAATGTTTATATCACATTACATTTTATGAGAGTAGTTTGTACAGGTTGACTCACTCCACTTTTGCATTCCTCCCCAGTATTCACCAGATCCAGCTGCAGTCTGTAGCATTTTGTTATGGGAGTAAGTTGACTGCTGCACATCAGCAACAAGTGATGACTGTGCCTTGTGCACGCTGCTGAAAGAGGTGTCAAATGGGGTAACAGCTCCTCCAGCATCTGAATGGCAGGGGTGGTATGACAAGGCAAGTCTTAAATCTTGATCCTTTTACATCCAGACATTGCTGAGGGAAATGCCAAAGCAAAGTCTGTTTTGCTCTTTATTCACAGATATGTTTTGTCATAAAAAGACTCAAGATTTCAAAGTCCTGGTCTTAGGCTGTGTGACATCCCAAAGCTACTGTGTACTTTGCTAGTACAATTTTTTCTTCATCCATTTCCAAGGCAGGAGACATAAGCTTTTTAAAAGTATTTTGCTTACAATGAAAATCCACTTTCTCCTAGTTTTTTCTATTCCTTGTGTTGAAAAACCCTTAGAGCTATAATGGGCATTTAGTTTAGTATGAGGTGCCCTATAAATAAACGTGCAGTTAATGATGTTCATTTTAGTTCCTCGCACTATGCAGATAAAGTATACATTATTCAAAAAGCAAGTCAGCTTTCATTATGGTGACATGAATAAAAACACAAGGGAGCATACTGTTCTACCAAACCCCAGAACCTAGTCAGCCAGCTCTGTGGAAGGTTTTTGTTTCAGATTTTAAAGGACCAAATATTTCAACTAAACCGCTGGTTGGAGTTTGTATATTTACGTAAATTCTTTTTTTTCCCTTGGAGCCTGACCCTGTTTCCTGAGGCTTGAGTGAGGGACTGGCTTCCTTTTTCTAGCTTTTGAAAGGCTTGTCTTTGTAGTCCTGCTTTCTTATTAAATATAAATCAGAGACCCTTAAAGTCAGTTTACACCACTTCCACTTGATAGAAGATTGCTACTTAAAGACCCTTTCCTCCATCATTAGAAATGAGTCTTCTTTAAATTACACATTTTCATTAACAAATCACTTGCATAATACTAATGCTTCCCACTCAAATCCCTATATATCATGTGGCTTTGAGACTGCAGCATGGTGAGGTCTTCTGGCTCTATTATTTATGTCTCTCACACATGAATAATAACTCTGCTGACATAAATTCATCTAATGGAGGCAACTTTATGCTCAATAAATATTGTGAATGCTTGCTGAGTATCACACACAGTAAGTCTCCTCGTGTACTTCCCACTGAAGGAGAGGAGCTCTCTTCTGCATGGAAGTCACTTTAAGCTCAGCTCAGGTTTCAACCTGTCACTATGTGCGCTCAAGTGAGTGCAAGCCCTGTCCTGACACAAATTGGAAATGAAAGATGTTGACAAAAATTTCAGCTATGTGAGTAATGATTTATGACTGGTTTTGCCCAGGCACCTCAACAATGTTTGTGAATAAAGCATTGGGGTTTATGGTAGCAAATAATTCATTAGAAAGACAATTTCAAATTGATTAGAGATTACTGAGAAAGAAAAAGGCAAGGCCAGGATATTTTATGAATCAACATGCAGTTCAGTTCCCTTCTTTAAATATCTGTGGTAACATGTAAAATTTAGGTCACATCTTTAACCACAGGCTGGTGGTGTGTTGCCAATCCACAGCGCTGTTGCCAGTGTAAGAGTTTGTACTGTGAACACATCTGAGAGTCCCATTTTTACATTGGAATCCAACATGATGTCTGAATATGAAACACCATGATCCTGTAAGCTTCATGAATTTTCCCTGTTCTGGACTATTTTATATAGAGAATCTTTTATTATATGATAATATGATAAAGAAAAGAAGGCCTGTTGTAGGCAGATGCTATATGATACTGAAAAGGTCTTGTAAGTATCTTAAAATATCACTCTACTTCTGAAAAGAAAAACAAAATTTCCCTTGCCTTCAGAAAATTAAATGAAAATCTTTTAAATTATTGATATATGTCCATGTGCACTCTTGAAAATATGGCTTGTCCCAGACTAAGAGCCAAGTGTGTGCTCTTAAATCTTAGCATTTCTCTAGCTAGCATCTGCAATGCCAAACACTAAAAGCCCCACCCTGCAGGAAAATTGTCCCCCCGGATGCCCTTTCATTCCAGACATACCCATTCAGACGCTGCTTTCACAGCCTTTTAATCAAATCAGCCCTTACAATCTTCCTTTCACATCACCATCCYGTCTGTCGAGCACAAGCAAGCCAATTTTACACTGCAATTGTCCTCTCATTTCTGAGCATCACATCAGCCCCATTTTCACTTTAAAAAGCTAAATCCCTTTTTCAGACTGCCATGAGGCTGAGAGAACTTTATATAACCTGCATGTTCAGGAGGGAAAAGAAGAGGTAATTACAGCAAAGCGCAGAAGCTCTTAGAAGGAAGAATTTCTTCTGCTTTGGCCTCTGTTTCCACCTTCTTTCAGCCCCAGTTTGTAGGTACAAGAGCAGTGGCAGTTGCGAGGTAACCTAAATACTCAGCAGGTGATCCTGCAGTTCACCTTTAGGAGATGTAGACCGGAATTTGAAGGGAGATCTAAGAGTTTTGATACCTCGAGCCATTATTGCTCACTTTGAGCCCTGTTTACCAGAATAGTAAGAAGACTTTTGTGGTTTTGTATTCTACTATTAAAATCTGTGAGGATCTCTTTACAATCTTTTGGCATTTTCATGTGGTGAATGGGGTTCAAACTGGGGCAGTGATCCTTGTTCCCAGCTTTGCCATTTTGTCCTCTGGGAAACAACCCTGAACAGGTTGTTTGTCTAATGTGAGCATAAAATACGGCATGGTGTTACTGCAGGTTTGCACACTAGTGGCCAGTGACTTAATCAGAAACTGGGAACACTAATACCGTGATATATTCCTGCCAAGATGCAGTCTGAAAAACACAGATAAGAGAAATCATATGTGATGGATATGCAAAGAATTTTTCTTAGCAATAATAAGCACATAAAAGCTCTCCAGCTGATACTCTAACAAGGAAAGAGTTGATGAGAAGTGCTAATAGCACTGAAGGAGTGAAATCAGTGAGAGCCTCGCCTGCAAAATAAATTACATGAGCAGAGTAAGTGTCTGTTTTAAGCAGTTTCCAGATCATCTGGGAGTTTGAAAACCTTGACATAAATGGCTTTACTGACATTGGCAGTGTATCGTCTGCTTAATGACACCACTCTACTCCTTTGTATTTTAGCAAGTGCAGCTCATAACATAAAAGAGCAGTGTGAGACTTTGTACTGTGACCACATCTGAGAGTCCCGTTTTTGCATTTTGGCTACCTGGAGTCTGCATGGTCGTGCTGGCAATGGCAACAGCAATGTGCTGGCTTCAGACAGCTGGTGAATGAGATCAGCTGTAGGGTGCAGTGGGGCTGCGCTACTGCAGGGAATCAGAGCAGGCAGATGTGAAGGACACAGCTGTTCCCTCCTGTCTTGGGATGCTCCCTGACCAGCCATGTTGCTTGGCTGCCCAATGGCCTCAGCAGGACTGTGCACACTGATAAATAAGTGTGAATCTTATACTTCAAACCTATTGAGTGAACTGTACCATTTTGTCAAAAAGTTACTGAAGCATATCCCTTGGTGTAGTGAGCAGCTCAAGCTGTCTGACCATGCATGGCATCCCAGGGTCCCCATCTTCTCCATGCTTTTCCAGTGACCACAGACTGGGCTTCACCACACAACTACAGCAGGTTAATACAGCTACGTCATGTTCAACCAAATCAGCTGTCACGTCAGCTCTCCATTTTCATGCGAACAGCCAACAATAGTTATTTCCACTTGCAGCACTCACCACCTAAATCAAATTTTCCACTTATATTTAAACACCAAGGTCATTTTGTTGACAGTAGCTAAAGAAAGAAGCAAATTCTGAATTCTAAAGAAACATTTTCCATCACACAAAAAGGATTATTTTGTTTATGCAGTTCACATTTAAAGCAACTCTAACAAACTATCAAATCTGTGATTTCTTTTCCGGTATGGATGACCTATCTCATGTTGCAAGCTGCCTCTTTCACGGCATCCCACATGCGACAACATTAATTTAAAATTTCACCTTTCTGCAACAGCACTCAATTGTTTTAACGCATCTGTATAATTTTTACTAATTCAATGTCTGTGACTGGAAAGTCAGATGATTTCATACTAGAGAAATACTAATGCTCTGTTATAACAATGCTGATTGCAGTACTGATACTGGAACTGTGCACAAAGCAAGCATTGTCTGGTTTTTGTCAACTTAAGCATGGTAAACAATAGACCAGATTCAGTTTAAGCAGAGATATACTAGTAGTCATCTCAATGTTCTGCCTGACCACTGCTAAACTTAATCATAAGCATACTACTCAATTAGGTGGATGTCTCTGAATGTCTTCTGGCAAAAATATTCTGCTTGGTATAAATAATTAAATGTTCGAACAAGGATTTCAGTCTAACTATTCTGTCTCCCAAGTGAGTGCCTTCCCAAACTAATCTCACTATTTTTCTTGTGCAGCGCAATAGAATTTAGTTATTAATGCCAAGCAGAACAGTTTAGCTAGGGGAGATGGCAATAGTGTGCCTGTCTACTCCCCCTCTACAGCTTGGGAGTTCCCACGGGCCCCTTGGGATGTGAAGCCTATACATTCCCATTCCTGTTGCTGCGTGGGGAAGGTATGAGAAGAGTGTTCACACTGCATGTGTGGGCTTCCCCACTGCTGCTGGGTTTAAAGCGGCATCGCATTCCCTTTATTCTACCGTAAGTTTCTGCACTGGGTCCCAGAAGCAAAGCAGCCAATGTTTATGACTCCCACTTGTGTTCCAGTGCAAGCTTTTGGCAAGGATGGGTATATACATGTGTGGAGGCAGCAGCACAGGTACCTCAGTGGTTTCATGAACAGAAACACAGACATGCAGCCAAGCAGTGACACAGGGATGTAAGGCATCCATCAGACGTGTGAATCCTCCYGGGGATCTGGCCCCTGACTCAGAACGCTGCTCAGATGCTGACTCCCATGTGTATTTTCAGCACTGTCCTTATACCATGAGTAGCCACCACAACTGATTTGGGGTGTTGAATGAATTACATTTTGCTTGACAGGTGAAGAAAGAGGAATGTAGCCCCTTCTCAAGTATCACTAATCTCACTTACCTAACCTGTCATATACAAATATTATCAATAATATTATACTATATCAGTCTTGGTGCAACAGAACAAAAGAGAATAAAGCAGAACCAGAGGACAGCAGCTGGCTGTGTAGAGTCGTGCGGTAGCAGCATTTTGTGTTTACATTTAGATGATATGAACAATTAGTTTATTTTTTCATTTTCTCTGTTCCCTTGGTAGAGGAAAAGATCAAAAGACAGTAGGTGAAATTACCTCAGTCCTCTAATAACTGGTGTCTTTTTTTAACATGAACATTTTTGTGACAGTTTACAAAAGGTCTCAGTACTGGGGCATTTTGGCATATTGATGTTAAAAGACATAGAAAAAGAAAAGGGATTTTTGTTGTGGTTTTCTTTTTGGTGTTTTTTGTTGTTGTTGTTGTTGTTGTTGTTGTTATTTTTGTTTGGGKTTTTTTTTCTGTTTTCCTTTCCTCTTTATATTTCCTTCCCCTTTGCCTGGTTCCTGCTATCTAACCACCACTTCAGGTCTGTTGAATGTATGTAACGAAAATGTTACCAATACATGAGGTTTCAACATGCCCTCTAGTAAAAATACCAAACCTATCAAGTAGAAATCTATAGGGTCAGATCGCAATCCATCCTGTAAGCTCATTACACTGTGAAGGAGGGAGGAATAGATGGAAGGAGGGAGCTTTCTCAGGTGATTCCTCCTCTCTTTTCCTGCAAAGGGGGAAGGGGAAGGAGTATCTGCTCCACATGGATCTGGCAAAGCCGCATGGTTGCAGCCCAACACTAGTATGTGGCTGGCCTGACTCCCTGCCTCAGGAACAGGATAAGGGATGGGATAGTCATCATGCCATTGAGCTTTACAGGCTCTTTTTCACAACAGTCCTCAAAGATCTGCCAAATCCAGGCAGTACCTTTTGGTGTCTGGCCAGAGGCTGAGGCTCTGTGCTCCCTGCCTCGGAGCCATGCTGATCACCACAGGAGGTCACAAGCTCTATGTGGTGCATCCCCCATGTTGCATGGTCAGGATGTGCTACAACAGCCTAATAGTTCCCACCTGCCCTTTTTCCATGTGGCCTGGCACTCTGCCTTGGATGTCCCTCCTACAGTGGTTGGTGTGAGAGAAGCACGTGTGATCCATGGGAGTGGACTGGGTAGGGAATAGCAGGGTTTTCCTGCCCTATGCTGCCAGCAAGGGGCTTGTGCTAAAGACAATCTGAGCTCAGCCAGCACATCTCAAACTTTGCTCAAAGGCTGCGCCAGAATGTGGCTACGCCAGTAGATTAGGGGCAAGTTCAAATCTGTGCCCTTATTCACCATACAATATAGATGCAGTCGTGGTACTCTGTGTAAATAACATTTAAATAAAACAAAGCCAAAGAGCCTGAGCTTGCAGTTTTCTTGCAGATCCTCTTTTCATGTAGCAAAGCGCAGAGGCAGCAGCTTCTGCACATCACTGTGAATAACACTCTGGAGAAGCAGCCCCCACTTCCTCCATACCAGAAACAAGAATGAGCCTAACACTGAGGTTATTTTCTCTTTCCTACCATTCATTACTCATTTTTGGCTGTAGGCAAAGCTCTGAAAATCAGTGGCATGTCTACCTTCTTGCTTGCACTGCCCTTCTAGGGTGCACATAAGAATTCATATGTTGCTATTTCTTGCAAGGCAAGACACCCGTTGCAAGCCTGGTTCATGCTCCCTGGAGTATCTATGAGGTGGGAAATGCAATTAATTCTAGAAGGAATCCCTCCCGCTGGCAGGCAGCCAGAGATAGCAGAGCTGTAATAGCTTTTGGGCAGCCACAGCACAGAAATTACAGCCATTCACCAAGGACACTCCCCCTGAGCTTCTGCTTTCTTGAAGTAATTGCAAATAACATCACTTGGATTCAGATAGCTGGAGGGGAAACTCAGGCACCAATGAAGCATGAAACAGCCTGGCCTGAGACCTAAAATAATCCCGCATAAAAATTCACAGCTGCCCGTCGTTAAAAATAAAAACAAGACCATATCCCCCTCTGCTTTCCATCAATGAATTTCCTTTTGTTCCCCTTCTCCCACRGCTTGCCCTCCCCTTCTTGCACAGCTGCCTGTGCCCTGTCAGATACCCTTCCTCACCCTGCAACACCTGGASGCAGTGACACCGGTGTGAGGGCAAAGGGTGGCCCCAGTCTGCCTGCTGAGCCCCACCGCAGCCAGTGCCCCACTGGCGGCAGGAATGGTGGCCCCCCACACACACAGCCCCCACAGTGCTCTCATCACCTGCATGTTTGGCTCCTCTGAGCACAGACCATGCCAGCACAGGGCATCTCCAGCTGGGAGCATGTCACCTGCTCAGATGAGAGCTGCATGGCTGCAGAGAGGTCCTGCAGAAACAGCCGCCTCCTCCGGCCAGGCGCTGCAGGGTCTCTGCTCAACAGGCTGGCTGGTGTGCGGCTTCACAGACAACGTGGGGTTTGGCAGGAGAAAAATTCCAAGCTTCTATTGATCTCCCATCTTCCCATGCCTGGAAGGCCTCATCAGAAGAAAGAAATTCAAAACCTTCATGTATTTGTTTCAGTATTGTGAACTGAATATTGTGAATAAAATACATGATGAGAATCAATCAGGAGGGAGGAGATGCAACAAAATACAGCAAGAATTAAGGTTAATAATGACAATTCATTGATGGACTAGACTCTGATCCTTTTCTCACATTAAGTAATGGCTTACTGCTGTGGAGTAGGATGCAATGCCTCTTGCAAAGAGGAATACTGTAAGAAATCCATGATATGATATACAAAAATAAAGGTCATACAATGGCATCCTGACAAAATGGCCCTGCTAAGAGTAAGAGGCCATTCTGAAGGAAGAAGGCTGGCAGAGTCTTATCTGTCCGGAATATCTGCTTGTCTTTTAGTCCATATTACAGTAGTCCTAAGGGTGGCCAGACCAAAACTAGAGCTTTGCTTGGCAAATGTGCTCAGTAACCTTGTCTCAGAGTCTTTATGATCCAAACTGACAAGAGACATCCAGAAGAAGGGGGGAGATGATACTTGCTTCTATATGAGGAATCTCTAAACCAGTTCTTCTTTACAAGGAATCTCTAAGCCAGTTGGGATGTCCTCAGACTTGTGAATGGAGTCCTGTCTCCTAGTTCAGCCACCTCCTCGACAGATCATTTTTTCTATGGAAATAAATCACTACATCTAATAACACCTTGCAAGTCTGTAGCCTCTTCTGTGCAAAGATMACAGAATAGCTCCCAAAGAAGGGAATCACCACACTCTACACAGTCAGCTGCAGTGCAGACATCTAAGCCTGGGCTAGGTCACAGCCAGCAGAAAAGCAGTTAATGCCATCAGAGCAACACTGGCTGCCAGCTGTACAATGGGATCCGCCTCACCGCCCAACAACTCATGAGGCAATGGAAAGAAAATATGGAATATCCCCCACAGCTGCAGGCAGCCCTGGTAACCCCAGCACTGGTGCGGTCTTGCTGGGCCAGGTCAGGAGAAGATACAGGGCTCCAAGTGAAAGGCTTTGTCCTTTGTTTTCCTGGAACTGCCCCAAAGCAGAAAGCAAGGGGAAGGTTATTCCAGTATGACAGGTTTTGGTCAAACTACCTCCTTGGCTGCTTAGCAGACCACATTGTTACACCTCCCATCCTCAGAACTTCTGGAAGCCACCAGGTACTGCATGCATTCCCTGCCTCCACATCTGCTCTTGGGATGCAATGATAGTACAAAGATAAAGAAAAATGTGGTTATAAGAGTTTATTTGGCATAAGCAAGAAGTCGTGGGAGACTGTACATTACCCAAATTAGACTGAGTAACCTCGTCATGAATTTTTATCTATACTGTCGTGGTGCAAATTCCTTATCTAGTGGGCTGCCTGAGAGATACTACTCTGCCTCCCTACCCACAAAACTGTGTGCTGGCCTCCTGCTTTAAGCATCTCTGTTACCACAGGAAGCAAAGCCTTCCTTTTCACCACTCGCCTCTTCAGTGGCAGATGTCATGCATGAGGTGATGCATGTGCACATGCAATGCATATGCTACACATATATCATTGAATCCACCTGCCCCACACAGCAAGCCATACCCCAAGACTTACTGTAGTGTCATGAAGAGTAAATAGTTCTTGTTAGATGTAATATATGGCTTGCACATTTTTTTGCTTCTCTTTCTTCACTGTACCCAGGGCAAAGTGACTTTCAGTGAGCTCAAACTTGCCTTTACAACTTGTGTTTTGCATTCTTTGAGTTCAGTCACCCTGTCTTAACTGTCCCCCCCCTTCCCTGGACTAAGTGCCAGCTTGTCTATCCCATTCCCCTGACTAAGGCTTCCCAATCACTTCTGCAATCCTCACTTCCGATTATCCAACACCTGGTTTTGTACTGCTTCTGGTAACTTTCCACTCTTCTAAACCACAGTCCTCACACACAACCTGGAAAAACTGGTTCATGTAAACTTTAGGTAACCTTTTGTGCCAAGCCTATTTCTAACTCACTAGTGGAACGTGATGGTTTAATGGTCAGGGATTGTTCCCAGCAGAGAAGTTAAAGACCGTTTAGGGAGGAGAAGAGAGATGGGAATTCAGACTCAGTTACATTTGGCTGCAAACTTCCTATAAAATTTGTGTTAAGATTCATGTCATACATTTATGGGGAGCTATTTCCAAGGAAGTGCACCAAGTGTATTAGCATGCCATTGCTTATTAGAAAGCTTTTATTTGGCTGGAGATTGAGCTGTTCCAAAGACTGGTGACTGATGGCTCATCACAAGCTTGAGCATTGAATCATTATTAATACTGTTATTAGGAACAAATTTTGCACTCACAGGAGAGAGGCTGGAATAAGTCTGCATAAACTATGTGTGGAATGGAATCAGTGTAGAACCAATTTTGCTGTAGGTTCACACTCATGAGCCACCTGCTTCCACTATTGCTACTTAGTAGAAACTCAGTCTGAGTGAACACTAAAAATCCAACAGAATTGTTACTGTTTTTACAGCAGTCAGAAGGGTCAGAGACCCTTCATTTACCACAGTCTGCATCATTGTACAGGCGAGCTGAGTTCCTCAGATCTTGACTGTGACAAAGCAGCCTCACACAGACGAGTCCTTCTGCTCGTAGGAAGCCAAGCACTCATAAGGAAACACAGCTAGAGGTTCACAGGATGTTGGTAAAGGGATGTCTGCGTGGGATGTAAGTAAACTACAAAGAGTTACAAACACACTGAAATCAAGACAGGAAGCATCTGTGGGGGTCACTGAGGAGCCACAGAGAACTTAATCCATTTGACATTTTCTGAGTCATGAAATTTTTAAATTCAGTGTAGGGCTAGTTGCCACTAAAAATATTTTACTTCTCTTTCATTTTATTGTTCTGTCATTGGTACTGCAACTGGTCAAATTAGATCCTATGTCAAACAAACTGTCTGCAAAGCTAAGGGAAAAAAGAAAAAGCAACTGGAATCTAAAACACAGGGTACCTTCTTAAGTGCTTGAAATCTGAGTGCTTTCAATCTCTTGAGAGGCAAAAGGCCTAGCCAGGAGAAAGCAGACTTCAGATTCATGGAGGGAGAGTGATTTGGAAGAAGTCTAGTAGCTATGCAAATAAACCTCTGTGAAGTTCTCCAATATGTTTCAAATTGGAGACAAAAATAAGTGAAACCATGCATTCCTTTAGCCCTTCAGTTTTTTACCTTTAGACTCTTAACCTTTCTAATTTAGACCTTTTCAACAGGTTACACCTTTATATTGCTTTTCTTCCCCATTCTGTCTCATTTTAATCTAGCTGTGAGAACAGTCATGGCTAAGCACCAGCAGAGCTCACCACCCACCACACATCCTCGCAGCTGTGAGTGAAAACCATTCTGTAGAAATTAATAAAATTGCCATAAACAGTAAACCCTTAGTAACCTTTACAGGAAATTTGGAGAAGGCACCAGAAAATGTACTGCACAGAATAAACCTAAGCTGATGTCAAGATGACCAAGATGCATTTTTCCACTTCTCACTTCCTTGATTCTGTAACACATGAGATCACCTTCCTTTTTATAAATGATATAAACTTCTGTCTTAAGCATTGTTTCCACAAAGTCCAAAGACTACATGTTTCTCAGTACTGATCTTAAGTAAACCCTGCACTGAAAATGTATCCTAGATTTATTCAGTTTCTCCCATTTTTGATTCCGCAATAAGAACTATGTCAGAAATTGATATTTTCCTTTGATATAGTGCAGTATTCATTATGTGAGTAAGACATTGTTAAACCAGCAGGACTGTGCATATGGGAAAAATAGATTAAGAAGTCAATGAATAGTGATGGATGCAGTCAGAAGAACTCTTAAAAGAAGAGAAGGCCAGAAAGCATAAGCTTTCCCTCTAAAAAAAAAAGGACTTCTTTAAAAAAAGGCAGTTAGAAATCAACAACAATGGTACAGAAGCAACAATAACATCTATAAGGGAAGTAAGATTGTTCTGTGTCTGTGACAGCCATCCAACTCGATGAAAGTGTCATTCAAACAACAGTCTCTTTTTATTAATGCTAGCAGAACAAAAAGTATGCGTAAGGGAGCCTAAAGTGGTTTTGCTATGAGTATATAGAAAAAGTGGCAGTATCTTTCACTTGGCTTGTTCCAGTAGGATTGAGAGTTATATATCTCAACTAAGTAAGTGGGAGGCAGGTGATCACATACATTCATTAGCTGGTATTTATACAGGACATCTGTACTCAAGAAGTGTAAGGCAGCATAGACACAGAGTGCAGACACTGAGTTCAGGGCACAGCAGAAAAGCAACAACTCAGATCTGGCTAAAGCTTAGTGCTTTAGTGCGATCAAAGTGAGTTTGGAAACTAAGGGTGGTCATATTCAAAGTCTGGAAATTAAAATCGGTCAAATAAAACTGGTGCTGAGTAACACACTGTTCCTGTAAGCTAATAATTTTGATTTTATTGTTGTTGTGGCTTTGTGGGGGGCTGCTTTAACAGTAGGATATCAGTAAAAGCAGTTTCAGCACCTGACCTATGTTATCTGCTAAGCTGAGGTGGTAACACAAAGGGATGGGCTGCACAGCAAGAAGCATCCTGCAGTACTGCACTCAGCACACTTTTGGATCAAGATCAAAGGTAAAGCTTTAGCTTCAAATCACAGGCTTACCATTCATGTAAAAGCTATCTTGCATAGAATCCTTTACTTCTTCAGTTCTTCATTCATTCTATAACCTATTATCCTTAGAAGTACAGGTTCACATGATAAGCCTTTACAAACATATCTGATTATTAAGATACAATCATTGCTGCATTTAAAATACTTCTTCAAACAGAAGACTAGGAATAATTCACAATTCAGTATTTCTTGGTCTGTTTCAGAGTCCAGCCTTTGCAAATCATGGCCCTTGCACCTAAAGTAACACTTCCAGCTCTGTTGTCAAATATAATCACAACTGCTAAGGGTTGTATTGACTCGAGAATGAAACCTGCTCCTTTCCACTGACTGCCCACTAGCTGCCAGCCAGGCAGCCACACACCGTGGACAGGCCAGACGTAGTTTGGGAGCCGTAGATGTTAGTGTGCTGTCAGTCACCTTAGTGCTCCATCATCAAACATTTGACTTGTGCCTGGGGAACATACCCCTTTTCACTCACAATCTGTGCAGTGCTACCACAGGTGGATAGTGGAAGAACATTTACAAACAGCAGGATGTCGATGGAATATCTGAAAATATGAGCTTCCACAGAATAAAAAATAATAGTCACATCCCTTTTATGCGTGACATCAAACCCAAAATGGAATATACCTTTCAGAAGATTGTTTGCCTTTATGAAGGCACATTTTGAGTCTCTCAAAATGCTACACCTAGACTGAAATTCTGCTGTCTCAGTGTTCTGCCTCATTCATAGATATTATTAAACACCTTGAAAACAAGTTTATCAAACCTAATATTTATGACATGGGGCTCTAGTTTAAGATTAAAGGCTTGCTGCTCACATAGCTACAGCTTTCAGGGAGCTCTTGTTCAGTGTTTCATTCATTAAGCTGCACGTGGCAGTCATTACTGTCAATTGTCTGCTGGTGCTACCCACACCGCGGCACTTTGTGCAATGAGTCACTCGCTGCAAGCTGCAGCTCCAAGCAGAATTTCTTCATSCTGCAGCAACCACATACTTTGTTCCAGATTACCTTCTTTGCTTTTGAGTAGGCAGAATTAGTAAAGTGCAATTAGTGATAATGCCATTTGTCCCCAGGCTCATAATTTTTCTTAAAGCGTTTATTCTTTTCAGTACCTCTCATACTACACAAAAAAAAGCTGCTGGAACACAGGCTGTAGCATGTAATAGTCACAGTTTCCAGAAGAAAGATGCATCTCTGCTGTTGAAAGGAAGAATACTGGCCCATGAGAATTTGATTCAACATGCAAAAATATTTCCATGCAGTTATAATGCAATTTAGTCCAATTCCACTGCTCTCTTGTGAAAATATCTTCCCACTCTCTACCAGGAGGGAACAATTATTCTGCACCTTCCTCTTTCTCTCCCGTTGCTGGAGGATAATGCCAGAGGTAAACAGACAATGCTTTGTCCTTTTTTTAAAAACTATCTATTTACAAGTATTCATTCCAAAAGCCTGGGTGTTGGAGACAGCAGACTATCTGTCTGCTGTTTTTCTGGTTTTACCTTTTTTCCTGCTCCAGTTCCTGGTCAGATGCCATCTCTCTCCCTTTCCATTTACTCCAAGTATAAACAAAGTGGATAGGTGTTTTTATCGAGCAAATAATTTCTAACACCTCAAATAAATGGGACGGTGATTTTTCCTACTTTCCTCAGGAGTACAGCAGGGTAAATTACCTTTACATCCTTCATGTGAAGCCACATTTCAGCTCTTTTATGATAGTCTGACTCAGGCTTAAACAGCATATAATTTATGTGGAGTTAATACACATTGTGCCTCTTACTCCTGGCATCTGTCCTCACACAGATACTTTTGGCTATCATTCCTTTAACCCTGTGGGAAAATTACAGAAAATTAGCAATGGCTTTATATGACAAGCCAGATACAAATATGACAAGCCAGATACAAATAACTAGGAGTGCTCAGTTGATCTATGTGTTTCCTTGGGCTTTTTTTTTCTCCCCCGAGATTCTCTTTGCTACAAAAGCCATTTTTGAAAGACACATTTGTTCAAGTGAAAAACTGAACTCAAAGAACAGCAATCTGTTCCCAGGTGGCAAAACACACCCACCCCTCTGAGGCAGCTGGGACTGGCCCATGAATTGAACTGCACTTATCAACAGATAAGGCTGAAACCCAACCTGAAGGTTTGGTCAAAACAAGGCAAACTGAAAGTACAGCTCTCACAATCTCTACCAAACATGGCATCGTGATGGGAGGGGCAGTGCTTTATCTGCTCTAGATCTCTCAAAGTGCATTAACTGCAAAATTGCCTCAACTTCATCAGTTCTTTCACCTTCGCCTCTGTCAAATCGCCCACGGCTTGATGTAGAATGAGCATGTTCAGCAAGGACTGGTGGCTTTTACCAGTTTATCTCATGTTCCAAGGGTACACACTGTGTACATACTGTTCTGTTCTTTAATCCTCTAAGGGAGGGTAGCAGTGCCTCACAGTCAGAAGGAGATTCAAAGGAATGGAAGAATCAAGGAGGTTTCTTTCCAAAAGTCACATCCAAAAGAAGAATTACAGCTGTGCAGCATACAGCTAAACCAAGTGCTCCAGAGGCACAGTGGGAAAAACTCCCATTGTCACTGCTGGCACCTACATAGCGCCAGGGTGGCAGAGCCACCTTTTTCCCTGTAAAGCCTGTCCAACCTTCTCATCATGGTTAAAATCCTCTCTTGGGGACCCCAAAAGCAGAGGTCCCTAGGCCTGGTTCCTGCCAGCAGATCTTCTTGGCTCCTCAGAGGAGCACTCCCTGCAGGCAGCCCTCAGGTGCTGGTGGGTGTCTGCAGCATGGGGTAAACTGAGGCAAGATTTTGTGTAATGAAACCAAGCACAAGTCAKCTCCTCTGTTCGGGTCTCCTGAAAAGTACCATTGCCTGCCCCACACCAGGTTCATCATGTTAATCAGAACCATAAGCCCTGCCTGTGTCTCCTTTTGCCTTTCTAACCTTGCAGTCATATCACAGTGTCCTGGCCCCACTTGGCTTTGACAACAGAATAACCAGGGGCAGTTACTGCATGGCAAATTTTTTTTTTTTTTTTTTTTTTTTTTTTTTTTTTTTTAATTTTGCTGTGGAGGAGAAAGCAGTATAGATGGGATGGACTGTAGGAAGTTCTGTGGGCTGAAGTTCTGCACTACAGACAGATGTGTTCCAGCTGCTCATGCCAACCGGTGTGGGTGGTCCCCACTAGGTTGCTTTTGTGAGGAAGAAGAATCTCTGGACAAGTCAGCTGTCCTCTGAAGCAATCACACCTATTTACAAACATCTTTCTACAGCTCTCAGTTGTAGCAAGTGCTCCCAGTTTCACTTTTCCAAGCCCATACAATCAGTCCTGGTCCAGGAAATGCTGGTGCTTGTTTTTTTGTCTCTCTATTTCTCAAGCATTTACTCTGCCTTTGAGCAGGGGAAAAAACCAAACTCACGCCTCCTTCCCCCTTTCTGCCTCCCAGCATCAGTGAAAACACTTTACCCACAATACAAATGCAAGAGTAACCTCAAATACACTTTTAAGTTTAGGCAGCAAGTTAGGTGTGCTTTGGCTACAGGCCAAGCCGGGCAGGGAGGGCAGGATTCCTCCAACTGCAGACGTTTACTAAGCAGGCATTGATATCTGCGTTAGTCACTCTGACTCCTTTTTATAGCAGAGAGGAACACACATTTCCAGGGAAGGATTCATCTGACCTACTATTACACTGACCTATTATGGGTGAGATTAATCACACCCTTGAGATGTACTGCTCTTCCTAGTTGCAGAGGGAGCCCAGGGCAATTAGCTCAGCTGTTTTACAGACACCTAAGTCATCCCAAATGAACCTCTGCTAGAGAATGAGGCCCCAGGTGCCCGGACCTCAGATATCTGTTGCCTACCCTAATGCTGCTGTAGTGTCACCTTTTTGTATTTTGTTTATGGTCCCATAATTTGCTGTGTCTATTCAGCCTGTTCTGAATACTACTAAGTCTCTAGTGCTTCCATGCTGCTATTTTTGTGTCCCCTGAAAGAGCAGGTTGCATTTATCAATAGGGTAAAATGTCAGATCCTTACCTACACAGACTTGTTGTGATGCTCAGGTGGTAGGTGAATATCCCTGGGAACCGAGAACAAAAGGTGACCGGAGAGTGCAAAGCTGGCACGCTGATGACTGATGTATCAAGTAACACAGCACAGCTGGTAGCAAGGGAGAGCTGTCCCCTGGGTAACTAATGGCTGCCCCTGTAAATAAACCCTCAGGGAAAGGCCCTCTGCACCTAAAGGCTTCTAATTTCTTCCATTTACACTGGATGGCTCAAGAAAACAGATTACCATTCCTGACATACCTTTCACTGCACGTACCCTTAGGCCGTCGCAGCTGTAATGACTCTATAGTACTGCCACATCCCCAGAGCAGGACTTTTCCTTAAGGGCAGGAAAGATGAAGGAAGACAAATTACTCTCCCTACACAATGTTTGCAAGGAAAAACATGTGTGGAGGTGATATTGGGGAAACAGCTAGGGCTCACTAACAATAACATTTGCAGGTAGAGGCCTCTCTTCATCAGTTTAATTCACTCAGAGGAAGACAGAAGAAGAAAAAATTAGTAGCCAAGGCTGAGCAGAAGATGTGAGGGGACTGACTTGTGGAGAAGATTTCGGTGCTGAGACAAATACACATTTCCATAATTTCCAGACCAGGAAGCTGGAAAACTTCAACTCAGAGCATCCTTTGATTTACTGCACTGTGCAAGGCATTGCCAAGCCCAGCATCACCAGTGCCCACTGCTCCTTTTTTGGGGAAGCTTTTCCAATTGTGGTTATTCACAGCAACATTGAAAGACCCCATCAGGGTAGATCATTAATGCTCCATCATGTGCACTGCACACAGGAATATAGCAACTCCTGTCCTGGAAGGACTGTGGTAATATTGCAAGGGAGGGTAACTCGGGCCAGAGAAAGCCCTGATTCATCCTCCCCCAGCAGCTGCTTGTCAGTACTGTGTCCCACCTTCAGACACCCTTCTTGTCCCCTCTGCAAGCTGGTCCTTGCTGTAAACCTCCCTAGGGCTTGAGGAATGGGAGGGCAGCAAGACCAACACAGCCTTTTTTGAAAGAGTGGCCCGAGCAGCTTAGGAGATCACACTCCTCAGGCACCCCCGCAAGGGTTTCTCTTCAGAGGGCGAGACTTTTAAGCCACCTTTCAAAAAGCTGCATTGGAAAATATCTGATATTTCCTAACAGCTTTTTCTCAGCACATAGCTTGTTGGGTTTTGACACTTTTGATCTTGTTTGATTATTTGTTTCCATTCTACCAGCAATTTTATTCTAACTCTTCTGGTTTTGAAGTGCTTCTCTCTGACAAAATTTCTCCCTTGATTTCACTAGACATCTTTCCAATTTTACTCTCTAAATGAGTTTGATACAAGATATTTTTATCTGCTGGTTTAGAGTAAAAGGAGTCAATGGTGGGGGTTTTTTTCTTTTCTGAAAAATCCCCATTCAATACAACCAGATTTGGGGTTGTCTTTTAATGGAAATCCTAATGTTTTGAGGAGTGGCACAAGAATAGAAGATGCAATCAGTAGCAATTGAGACTAAATGTTCCTTGTAAATAACATAATCCTAGGCAGTTTACTTCCTTCCAGGAATTAAAGGGAAAGCAAGATGCAGACCTGGCTTCATTTATAGAGTTTTATTTTGGCTTATTTAGAATACCTTGTATAAATTTCAGCATCTATATTTCTTCACCTCTATGGAGATTATGTCAAAGCAGCAGTTAGCAGAGTTTGCCACCATCAGAGTTTCCTGATGGAGTAAAATGTCTCCATTTGTGAAGGCTCGGCTTTTCATGTTTTTGTTGTTGTTTTCGTTGGTGGAGGGGGGGGGGTGGTAGAATGCATTTGCCTGAACACTCTGAAGGGAGAGGATAAAATTCTGTGCCTCAGTAAACTCAGCCACACTAGAAATGCTGTCAGTAACAAGAGTATTGCAGAACAATGACCACAGTGGGGGTCATGTTCATATTCTCACTCTACATACCCAGTGTTTCGTGCATTGGCCAGTAAAGAGACTGAGTAGGGTAGACTTGATATCTGACAAGCAGCTTATATTTGGATAAAAAAAACAGGAAGAGAAAATAGTATTCAACAAGTTCTTATTAAATTGTCCTGCCTCCCACTTGTTGATTCAACAGAAATGGTTGCAAGAGAATGAAGAAGTAACCATTGTCCCTGCAATCATAAAAAATCTGGTCATCCAGGAACTCAGCCATGGGAGGCAATACATAAATCAGTTCAGTGTATCCCTATATTCAGACAACGTGGAAATTATATGCAGTATGACCTCTAGCACAGTTAGAAACTGACACTGGATGTGCACTTAAAAACAGATGCTAGCACTGAAATAATAAAAACCGTGTCCAACAAGAGTCTTTCCAATTGCTCTGTAAGAAATGTAGCCTCCTGCAAATTAAAGGTTATACAGCATGACATGGATCTTATAAGGCTCTTTACCCCCATGTTGGGGGTTGCACACTCCACTGCTTCTGAGCTGGGGAGTGGAAGAGGTGCAGACAGTATGGCCACCCCACAGTGCTCTGCGGGGTCCTCAGCCCACCCAGGCACATGACAGCGCTACTGCAATGTGGAAGCTCTCAGAAGTTGGAAGAGACACTGTGCATCCTGAAGGAGAAAGAAATCAGACTGAACATCTACATCTATTTCTGACCTGCATGCACAAATATTTTATGGTCCCTCTGCCCCATCTATATCAGCTGCCTCATAAGTCTTTAGGCCATCAATACTTATGGAGGACTTGACTTAGTATCAAGTGGTTTCTGGTGTTTACATTTTTAAGAGGTCCTGGTTTTAATGATATGCAATTCCCGAATGTTTGAATTTCATGAAACTGTAAAAACTCTAGATGAAATACAATAAAGTGGAAGCAGTGAGAGATCATACTCTTTAGAAAAAAGAATCCAGTCAATATTGCTGTGTACATTTGTTCTCACCACAGAACAAATGCAGTTTTACTAACCGGGGTAACAATACTTCCCTGTGCCAGAGAAACACAGGGTTTTTTTCTCCCCTGAGCTAAAAGAACAAAGTACCTAACATACAACTGGGGACAGATGTTATATTCATTTCAGAGCTGGGAGAAGTGAGGTTGCCAGGTATGTCAGTGATGAAATTGGGAACATTCATTCTGACTCCACACAACTTTCTAATCCCCTCTTCCCAGTTCAAAAGGCAGCGTCCAATGTATAACTCTTTTTGAAGAGGTATGGCATTCTCATTACATCTTCCATCAGTGACACACCAGTACATAAACTGTAGCAACAATGCAGCTGCTCTGCAAGTATCTACCACGGCTACTGGGGCTTGAGGGACGTCCATCATCTGACTTCTGAATACTGATAAACATACTCTGGCTCTTCAGTTACCAGCCTGAGAGAGTGCTTTGTAAATGGCCATCCCCGCAGGTGTGGACCCTTCAATCAGTGTTCCCTTCTCCATTCAGCCAGTTGCCATGCCTGTGTACACGCCACACAGAGAGAGTGTGGGAGGTGCAGGGATCCCTGTGCTGAAAGCCCAGCTGGTGCCACCTCTCAGCTGCATCACTTTTCTGTAGAAGCTCTTTGTGGACAGCCTGTGTAGGTCTGCCTGGGCTGTCCTAGTGTGGATAAAGACCTGGGTGCCCCAGGCAGCACGACCCGGCCGTACCAGGGGCTGGGTTTTAAATTTGCTGCTTACATGCAGGGCAATCCATTCTTGAGAGCAGCATCAGAACCATTCTTGATACAGAGGGCAAAGAGAATTAGAGGAATATTTTCCATGCTCCTAATCATCTGGTTGAGAACTGCAGTGCAGTTACAGCAGTTTCTATCAGAGGGAAGGCAGGTGGCTGCTCACAGGTAGCATGTATGCATTGAGAGTCAGGGGAACAAGGTGTACTTCGCACTGACAGCTGTAGGGACGGAAAGGGTTCAAAGCTCTTGCCTGACCACTTGGGGATGAACATCAAAACAGATATCCAAGGAAAGGAACGGTATCTGCCTTGTGTTGATGGAGCCTTTTTGTCATTGTTCTGCTGCAGCAGGAGGGTTTTGTGAGAGTGAAGAAGGGAATATCTGTGCTCATCCCTCTGAGGTTGAAGGAAATGGGAAAACTTGACAAAAACACGAAGACACATGAAACAGAAACATGCTTAAGATTTTCCAATTGAACTGTTCTGAGTAGGGTCTCTTTTGAGTAGTTTGCTGAATGGTCTAAGAGATGGAAACAGTTTTCCCTAGTCTTACTAAAGTTTTGGCAAAACAAAATATTTCACTTGCTTTTCCTAGAAAGGAAACAAATAGCTCAAGTTAAACTACAAACTGGGAGAAGCATCCAAAGGGAAGGTCATACATACAAATATGCTTACTGATACCCTATTAAACAGCTATGGTAAACTTTTTTTTTTAATGCAAAGCAGTGAAGTTCATATAAGCAAATAGCTTAAATGTATTCTGCTGGGTTTGGGGAACTGTTGAAAGTCTAGGAGGGGTTCTGGACAAGTTAGAGATGCTGCATTGGCATTGCCTGGGTTTACAGCAGGGATCTTCACTACAGGTTTCTCTCACACTTAATCTTCCCATGGAGACTTCTCAAGGTGTTTCACCCAGCTTCACCCCAGCATCAGACCTACAGAAGGAGAGCTCTGCCATTTTATTTTGAAATTAAGGCTAGATCAACAGGCTCTTTTCTTGCATGTTGTTGTCATAAGACAGATCTGTTGAGTTTTTGCAGCAGTGAACTTTGAACATCAGAGTACTCCAATTTTTTTCCATATCTGTACATCAACCAGCCTGCCTTTTCCCTGTTTTGACTCTTGCCATGTCCTCATATCCTTAGATGAAATGAATTCATATCTGTATCCACATCCCATCCTGCCAGCTTTTTCAAGCTTGGCAGAGACTTGAAGAAATTCCATCTGTGGACCAGATTTTCCCTATTCTAAAACACTCCAGTTACTGCACTGTTAATAGCTATGGCAATTATTTAATACGTCCTGAAACCAGTAGTGAGGCTATTATTTAATAATTCTACCTCACTGTCTGATTAATCTACTCTCAAAGTATTTCCTAACTAATCAGATTACAAAGAGGGTTACTTAATTTTTCCAGCTGACAGTTAGCATGTTGACACCCTCCCTGCTTAGTTACAGAAGTCACATGAGATTATTAGGAGCAGAAAGCAAACTCATTTCTGCACAGAGTGAGAGCACAGCTTTGTTAGGAGTCCCAGAGCAGTCTCACCCCTATTGACTGCTCTCCTCTGAGGTTTCTTGCATCAGCATCAGCCCTCTCAAATGTCTCCATCTCATTTCAGATCTGATCTGAGAACATCCTTGCAATGCAGCTAGCCAGTTACCATTTTAATCTTCTCATCCTTTCTTTGCATGCTCTCAAAAGTACTAATTAAATCATTAAATCTTTTAGAGGTATAATTTGAATGCACAATACTAAATAAAACTGCTCTGCCCTTGGTCTAATGCTAAATTAGTAAATTGTGTAAAACTGGCAGTCAAACAGAAGGGTATTTGAACTGCTCTTATCTCAAACCTAGAATAAGGACATCATTAGGGACAGTGGTTGCTGGGAATTCAGTGCTTGTCCTCATTTTAACAAGATACTACAATACCAAATTTGAATATGCTGAGAGCATGAATGATCCAACAGTAAGAAGGGCACCGACTATTCTCAGTGTCTTGAATGGAAATAGCAGGTGTCTGGTACTTTTCTGGCCCTGAGACAGTAATCAGTCACAGATAATTGACTACTTTCAGATCCAGAAAGTGATTTGCAAGGGATTATATTTCCAGTGTACTGTACTAGCTTAACATTAACTGCACAGGAGGAACCGGATTTTTGAAGCATCAACCACAAACCACTCATTTTTGATCATTTGAGCCATCTCCTTACCCAGTACAGTTGTATGTTCAAACTCCTGAGCAAATACTAATTATGCCTTCTAATTACTACACAGCTGCTTCCATTCCCTCTATTAAACTCTATTCATCCCTTATTATTAAACAAAACATAGGGCAGGAAAATAGAAAGATATTTTCTTATGCATCTGTCTCTTTCAGGACAAATTCCTTTTCTGAACAAGTACAGCCATGTCTATAATCATATCTAATATATAGTATCACAAGACTACTCACATTCATTTTGAAGACCAATGTAGCAGTGAATTAGCTCCTGTTTTGTCAAAATGAGCATGCCTGCACATTAAGCACAGCATGATTCACAGGCAGAACAATAAGGAAGCTCCAAAAAAGTGCCTGGAAAAAGGCACTTATCTAGCTCCACAGAACTGCCTGGGAAGAACCTCTTCAGCTTGAACAATGGGTTAAGAGCCAGAATCAGTTACCAAGAAGATAAACACTATTGCAACATTGTAGAATGCAATCACGATTCTGGAAAACAAACGGGAGTCCTGACACAGCAGCACCAGTGTAGAGCAGTCACGGTCTTTCTCCTGCTCACCAGGCATGGGGAGAAGTGCTTGTCTGGGCCACTCCAGCAGTGTTTCACTTCTTAACCCAGCTCAAAATGATCCCAGCAGAAAAGGTGGCCATTTTTCCACAGGTGAATTAATTAATCAGCTCCCATAAGCTCAGCTGTCAGCTCCCACATCTCAACCAGCCCCAGAAATGGCTGGGTTGCGTGGATAGAGAAGACAAGGGTGTGAAGCAGGAGAACTGAGACTTCACCCCCACCCTCGGCACCAATCAGCTACAGATTGGCTCAGCTACACATGTCATGGCAGCCTCAGTTCTCTATCCGATTAAACAGAGGCAATCAAGATAGTTCTTAATTTTATCAGGAGAAAAAACCCCTGAACACTCAGAACTTGTAAGAAATTTTTATAGCCACATGTCTGATGCTATCTCTACCCCTTCTCACTGATTTATGTACAAAAATGTATACAAGGTCATTCCCATTAATGTCCATGGGAAAGCATCTGTCCTAGCAAAGGGCTGTCCTTGAAATATTCATGTACAAGAATCAGCTATTATGCAGCTGATGATCTCTTTGTGAAAAATGCCATTTTGTCTTTCTAAACAAATTCTTATCAAAGTTTGGGAATAATTTGTGCTGAAATCAATGGGCAAGGCATGCTCCTGGGAAGTCAARGTTTAATTCCAGAACTGGTCCCTGAAAGATTAGCTGCCTGCCGCACTGGAAAAGATGCTACCTACCAGGCAAGGCAGCTAGGTTAATCCCTTCCATGCCTCTTTGGCCAGTTGGGTTTGAAGAGGAGTTGGGGCAGATGTTACACCACTGCATCTCCTCTCTGGAGGGTCCATCACTTGCTTCTTCCTGGGATGGATGGGGAACCTGCTGCTGCAGGGATGGGTCTCTGTGGGCAGAGGAGGGTTCTGCAGCGTGGTGTCCCAGAGGAGTGTCCTACCTGGCAGGCCCTTTTATAGGAGGTCTGTTTGCATTTCCTCATCTGCTGTGCACAGGTGACAATTAAATCTGGCCTGTCTGTTCCAATAACCAATTTTTAATCAGAAGCAGCCTGGTTGGGAAAAGAATGGCCTTGTCTGAAGTTGAATGAAAGTTTTCCTCAAATCACAGACCAAAAAAAAAAAAGAAGCAGGAGAAAAAATAAAAAAAAAAGCCAAAAAAAAATTGAGCTGAGATGGACTAAATTATTTTTTCCTTTCAATTTTTTGGTTCAACTGCCACACTGAAAAATCAATTATTTTCATAGTTCTACATCAGTCATTCCTATTTATAAAAATTCTAGTCATACAATCTGAGAACAGATTTCCCCTGCTGTTACATTGACTTTAGCTTTCAGGGAAGCCAATGTAGATGAACACTTTGGGAAAAATAAGTCCCTGGAATAGACAGCCTGACACTCCCATATCATGAATAACAAACAGCAAGTGTTAGAACAATTAGTCACAGTGAACAGTTTATGTGAAATAACCACTGATTGAAATTTGCTTGCTTAAAAGAATTCAGAAATTTAACCAGCTCCACCTGCCATAACCTGTTGAAATGACTTCCTGGGCTTTGGCAGTAGAAGTGTGCTGGTCTAATATTACTTGGTTTTATATGGTGCAACCCCCATACTGGGGATAGGATTATCTGGTTATACTCTGGTAGAGTTCATTCACCTATGAAAAAATGCGTTAATCTATATATGTTAGGCAACTTAAAGCTGATGTGGGATTGGATTTCGTTTCCTGCGCAGCCTCAAAGTCAACCAAAGTCAACAAATGCTTGGGTAGACAGACATTGTCTGTCTGTAGGAGCTCGTCTCAGTCTAGTACCACATAAGTCCTGGCATTTCCAGTGAAATATTGTTGTCTCTGTGGGGTTTAGATCATCCCTGGAAGTGCATTTACCCATCTGCAGCACCGGCAGACCTCAATTTTTTGTAGAGCCTCTGGGTAGGCTGGCTGGCCTTGCAATGAGGGCAGCAAGCAGAATAGACAGCTACAGCCCCTCTGGGCTCTCTGGCCGCTGCAGCAGCTGGGACTGGTGGACACGCTGAACCAAGACAAGGGCTGCTGCCTACCAGTGATGATTTATAGGCCAAATACCAAGGCCTGGGGTCATCACTGAGACTGTTTCCAGCATGCCACAGCAGTCATTGGATGTGTCGCTGTGTTCAGAGTTGTATCACCACAAGCAGAGTCCTCTCATATTCAACATTCCTCCAGGACCACATTTGTGCTAGTTTATAGCCATGTGGAAACTGGACTTAAAAGCTTAAGTAGTTGACCCATTGTACTTGTGTTGGCTTTCCATTTGTACTAATCCAGGAGAAGAGGCTTAGACTCCAGTCTAAGAATGGGTTATATTCTATTGTTTCCTGTTGTTCTATTTAAAATTAAGAAAAACAAAACAAAACAAACAAATAAAAATCTGCCAAAGCAAAACAAAACAACCCACAAAACAGTAGATCAAAAAAAACCCCACAAAAATTTCCACTAAGTCAAAGAAGGATTGATTGCAGTCATTCATGACTTTAAAAGTCACCTGCTTATTTTACACTGGTTCACCATCCTCAGAAGGCAGTCCTCCTCTTCTGAAATACATTTGAACTGAGATCTTCATCATAGGCATCTTTGCATAGTGGGTAGGAAATTAACTGCATCCATCAAATGATTTATTTTGCTGCAAATAGCACGCTCAGAAAGCATTATGCTGTTTGCTCCTCTGTCAGTCACTACCCAGAGGGTTCAATTAGTGCTGCTGAGGTTACCTGCTGACCTTTCATTTTTCTCTACGCATGGATTTCCATTCTGACTGACGAAGCCACATGTYAGTACAATTTCACCAGCATCTGTAAGGGAGTGCCTGCTGCAACCTCCACCTTACATTAGTCTCCTTTGATCTTTGGCTGAAGCATGCCACACCATCAAGCCAGAAAAGAAAAATCAATTTTCCCCTTTGATCTGCATCCTCATAAGCTGATGAGGAGAAAAAGGCTGCATTTTATAACACTGCAGTTAAATCCCTTGTGTGCATAAGTCATTCCCATGGGACTTCCATTCAACAGGGCCTGACTCATGGGAATTAGATCTCACCTACACCAGTAGAGCCCCCTCAACTTCTGGAGTTGGAAAAATAACTAACCAAATTGACAAATAACTAACCAAATTGACAAATTCAGCTCAGTAGGCTAAAGTTCAGTCCGTCTTAAATACTCTCTACACATTCACTTGGACAATGTTGGTAGGTAGTAGAAGTTGTTGAGGTCTCTTCAGAGATAGCATCTTGGTTCTATTCTTTATGATTTATCTACTACCTTTGCCTTGTTCAAGTTTTGGGGTTTTATTTTTTTAGTTATGATGTCAGTTTTGATGTCAGGTGACCTCAGATATCAAGACTCAGATTTTAAAGGCTGCTTAGACTGGTTTCCATTCACCTTTGCAAGACTAAGTAGCTTTCAATGAGATATAGGAGTCAAAATATCTAAGAAATTATGAAAATGGGTCTCAATCTTCACTCAGGTCATGGAATGTTTTTACGATTTGTGGCTGTAAGAGCATTTGGAAACAAGGCCTTGATTTTGCTTTGGATTAATACAGCACAGTCAAAAAGGGACCCTAGTCTGTGATTGCTGCTGCTATGATACAGTTGAATAAAATGCCAGGCTATATGAGGAAAGCTTTAAAATGTAAATCCTAAAGCTTCAATTTTGTAAGTAAATAAAGACTAAAATGCAATGCAGTAATATTTTTAAATCTTGAGGTCTTAATACTCATATTTCATATTTTTTTCTGAGGCTTAGCATTAGCAGTCCTGCTTTGCAATGATATGGCTGAGGTTCATGATGTGACTGAAGGGGTTCAAGAGGAGAACTACACCTAACTGTGAGTTCTGAGGGCACCTAGGAGGAAGTAACCAATTCTGCTTCTCCTTGGGTTTTCATCTTTGTGAGTTTACCTGATGCTTCTCTCTTTCTAAGCTGGTCTCAGACCAGCTTCAAAATAACCACAGCAAATGCACAGCTTGTAAATTCAGTGGCATTCTGCCTCATCTTTCCAGTTAAAAACACCTTTCCAAGGGTGCCTCACAGTGCCTTTTGCAAAACACCTAATGTGTTGTTTCAGCTAAGCCAGTTCCCATTATTCAATCTTGTCAGTTTGAAAATCAATTCTCTATCCTTCACTGACATTTCTGCATCTAAGAGGGGTTGTAAAAATCTCTTTGAAATGGTAACCCTAAGCTGGGGTCTTTCCATAGCTTCAAAGGCATGATGTCCCAATCCGAATTCCTTTGAAATATTTAATTTGAATAATAAACTACCCAAGTACCAGCATATTCGGGTTGTTATCAGTTAGCTCTGACCAGTAGAAACTTTGAAGTGTTAATTGTGGAGCTGGACAAAGCTGCAGACTTTACTGGTTCTGCAGGAAGCAAGAATTAACCCTTTTACACCTTGCTGAGGAGAGAAAATTTTAATAAAGGACTCAGAAAAATCCTAGGCATTATACCCAAGACCCAAAATGTTCACATAGATGTGGCAGGAAAAATTTAAATCCACCCATTTTCACTGTTTATTTCCAAAGAAATAACAGTTACAATCCTTGACTACATCGGAGACAACAGACTTTGCTTAAGTAGTGGCCTGCACATTGCACTTCTTGTTCAGTCTGTACAGCACAAGCAGCAGGATGAGGATGGTATTGATATGATGCCTGCAACTAAATATGTTTCAATCTGTTCTTAGCTGCACCACTGGCTTTGTAGTGTATTTCAGTGGGACTTGTCCTTTGAGAGATTCCCACCTCCAGGGCCTCCTTTGTGGCCACCCCTTGTGGTTTCCCCTGTTGCAGTTTTCAAGGTGCTCCAGCTGAGAACAGGTAAGAGCAACTGAGTCCTTCCACAGGGCAAAACAGAAAAACAAAACCCACTTATGTGCTGTTCCTTAGAGCAGCCCTTGCTGTCTCCCCTTCCTGTGCAGCTGCTGGGGGTGGGCTGGGACATGTGCATGGGGCAGGTACCACTGCTGGTGCCCAGAGACAAAGAAATGTGGGTCACTACTCTTGCTGTTGCGAGCTGGGCCAGTCATACTTCTGAGGCAGAGACATCGCGAGTTGTGTCACACTTTGGCTGTCTCTGTTGCTTTGTTCCCCCTCTTCTGTGATGACCTGCCCAAGACAGCAGTGTATGCAATTGTCTGCTCTCCCCAGTGGTCACCTTGCACTCCCTCAGCCCAACAGAGCCCCTACCACGCTCTAAGATGTCACCACACTGAAATTTTAATCTTTTTGGTGACACTGCACATGTTGCTCACCTCATCAGGAAGCAATAAACTTTGTGAGGAGTGTTGTTCAGAGAAAAAGTTGGCYGCCTTCTTCTGTGCCTCAAAGCAGCATCCTTTGGCTGCAGTGACCTSATGGCATTTTTGTCCACACCAGGCTTTTTCAGGACAATTTGGAGAGTTGTGCCCACCTGGTGCCTTGTGCACCCAATACATCTACTAGTGTGAGTAACGGCGAGTGCTACACAGAGAGAGTGCCAGCATCTCTGCTAACAGATGATCTGCTCCACAGACTCAAAACCATCATGTAGAAAACAGAGCAACTAGAAGTCAGGCATAGCCTGCTATGTCTCTCACAACACTGCTATCATTTTTTTCTTGTTAAACAACAGGTTTTTTGCATTCAGGATTTAAATCAGTGTAGTCCCAAATGATCCAGGCTTGGATTTCTCAGCATGCCTTGTCACAATGCAGTTGCCAATTTAACGTGGTCATCTGGCCATACTGGGAAATCTCTAACTTCTTGCAGGGAATAGTGTAGTGTCCCCACTCCTGCAGTGTTCTTTTAAAGGAATGAAAACACCATTATTTTCCTTTCTCCTCTCTCTGTAACACCACCTGACAGGATGCAGAGTTTGCATTTCATGACTCAAGTGACCTCTATATTCCCATTACCCATGGCTCTGTCTTAAGCGATTTGCAGAGCTGTACTCGTATCTAAAAGCGGTTTCTAAATCCTTGAACAGTAGTAGTGAGGATTAATGGGAATGTCACTTTCCAGCAATTATCAGAAATCAAAATTTACCACTCTGCAAAGGGCTGCCACAAGGCCTAGATATTTCTAAAAACGCAAAAAATAAACTCTCAGTTTCTAGCCAGGAGTTAAAAAGCGAACAAATTTTGCAGCTTTAATACTTGTCTATCCGGGGTCCAAAGTCTTTTAAATATTTCTTTGGAAAAATGCACACTCCATTTACTTGAGGAACCCAGAAGAGACCACTTCCACTGCATCCCACAGCCAATTTCAAATGCTCATGGCTTGTTAGGACACACATTCTAGTGTGAGCAGCCGCAGAGATGCAGGCCCTGTGTGACCATGAAGGATGAACGAGGAGAGCCCTGAGTGGCCGCCAGGGCAGGGAGTGGAGTGACAGCGGTCGGGAAGAGGGCAGCTCCAGCCAGACTGGGCAGGCAGAGGCGAGGGCGGGGGCASTGGCGGCAAAAGTCAGTTCCTGTTTCCAAAAGCTGGGAGCTAGGGAAAGGCAAACCATCTGGCCCAGCGCCAGAGCTGCAAAAATCCCTTCCTTCCTGCGTGAATTCAAAGGAACAAACACAGCTTCACAATTCACAGTGCTGCGCTGTTCAGCCCAGTGTGCTTTTGTATGCGTATTGATGTTTGTTGTATCTACTGGAATCCAGTGAACTTTTTCCTTCCTTGTATGACCTTTTGTGACTCCTGCTCCCAAAACACATTCAGTGTCTGCAATGGCTTGGCTTCGATCATCCTTCTGGGCAATGGAGAGAGTTCAATAAACTGCAGTAAGATTTGGATGCCATCATGCAGCACACAGAGAAGAATACCTGGCAAGGGGTATATGTGAGCCCAGAGCAGAGCCAAAGGGAGACTCCTGTAGCCAGGAGAGTCGGAGACCTCCCTTTGACTTTGGGGGTGCAGAATCACGTGTGAAGCTGCACTGGGAGAGTGAGCCGTTGGTTTCCTGCCACAGTGAAGTGCCATTGTGGAAGCAGAGATTACCCGCTGTGCTCCCTCTGGTCAAAGTGAGTTACCCTCTGCAGCAGGGTGTCTCCAAACTGCAGCTCACCGACACATCTACCCCTCTCCCAACTTCTTTATCTAACAGACCTCTGGGACAGAGATAAATTCATGTCTCTTGACAGAGAAGGAGTATATGCTAATAGCAGGAAAAGGACTTCGGGATCCAGGTTTGCTTTTTGTCCAAACACCTCCAGCATTTGGATTATATCTCATCATAGTACATGACATGAAAGAACTAACACAAACATCCTAACACGTGCAAAAAGATAATGCTTCTTTAGAGTGGCTTTGCTTCATCAATGAAACAGGCTGTGATACTGGCACCTGGAGAAACTGCAAAATCACCGTGAAAGGGAATAGTGCTGTGTAAATTCACTAAAGTGAATTTCCAGGGCTCAGAAAACAGAAATGCAATAAATTTACAAAACCCCACCAACCCAAGAGCTGCATCCCATCTGAGTCCAAGACAAAATTTTTCTACCTGAGTTCAAATCAATATAATGACATTGGAGCTCCATTGTAGCATTGTTCCTGGGAGACAGACCTTATGTCTTTTACTAATCATCTCATGTTGTCGCAAATGTTTTAGTAACAACTTACTTCTGCTCTAATTAGGGAAAAAAACCCAAACCTTCGGAGCAGACTGGTCTCAAAGTGCAGACTACAATGTGTGGAGATTCACAAGCCCTGAAGGCCTAACAAAGCCAACAAATCAGAGCTCACAAACTAGCTTTGTGCTGACATGATTTATCTTCCAGGATTGACCTGCTTGGATATGATTTTATAATGAAGGCAGTCAGAGATGTGAACAGTAGACAAAAAGAAGCCATTCACAGTGGTGAATCTGAGCCTGAGTATTTATGTTACTATCACCCCGGCATCAATCTGTGAGATAAATCTAAAATGCATGCTGGTAGGTGACTGGTTCAGGTGAATCAAGGGCTCTAGATTTGTCAAAAAGGACTTCTTTGCCCTCTCCACCCTGGACATTATCTATGGTAGTTCAATATTCTTGGAAGAAAAGTCTAACAGATGCATCTGCAATTACTGGACACAATGGATACTCAGTCTGAAAGACATACCAGGCCCTGAAGTAGCTCACCATGGAGCCATGGAGTTCATGTCAACACTGACCATCAGCATCGGTAGGGAATACTGCACRTATAATTTTTAGCACAAATGCGTTTGCAGTATTCAGAAGCTGTCTAGCTGTTCCTACAATGCAGGAGCCAGTGACAACTCARTTCTGGGTTTTATAAAAATAGTAAACCACCTCCAGTAGGGTCATTGCTGTGAAAGTATTGCACATTGTCTTTCTTGAGAGAAATGAAAATAAAGGTGTTGTTCTTCAGAAAGATATGCTTTCTCAATAACAAATTGTTTGTTGTTTTGCTTTCTTCTGCTTCAAATTCATTCAAAAAAATTTTACTTATGTTGTAGGAATTTCATCTGATACTGATAGGAACATGAGCATCTTGAAAAGCTTAAAATAAAGGATAGTTTTAAAAGTGGGGCATGTAGAAGGGGATTATTTCTTTCATTAGTGAAGGCAGCTCTAAACCACCAGGACCACAGTAGCCTGAAACCCTGGTGGGTTTCAGATCCTTGTTTTCTCTTTACAGGAACAGAAAAAGAGATAATAAATTCATAGCTGAATTCAGGAAAACATAACTTTGGTCCAAAGATGCATTACTTTTTATTTGTGGCATATGAAGGAAGTTATTCTTTTAAAGAAAGAGGCAGCAACTGTAAATGTATAGGTTCTAAAAACTGTGATCATTTTCTTTGCACTGAGATGCAGATGTTTCTACTATGGCATTATGTGGGAATGCTATAGCCTACAGAGAGATGAAAGATTACTCACGTCACACAAAAATGCATTTCACCAGCATCCTAGAAGCTCCGTGCCACTTATAGAAATGAATGTCATAAATAGCTTCTGAGCATCAGATAAGCACTGACTGTCAAAGCATTCAGATACATTTCAGTAGTCTTTGCTGAAGCATATTCAGAGACCAAATTATTCATATAAGGAAATGCCTG